>OZ025303.1:132052976-132076976 GCA_964019185.1 Maratus speculifer
TTATGCTGCATGTTTCACGATTTTTTTATAGCTCTATCTCAAGAACTAATACACGGCATTTAATGGAAATTTATATTCAGATAGAAACCTGAAATAGATTGATACTGATTAGTTTTTGGTGTAAATCACTCTACAAGTGGCACTGTTATACCGTCGATAGAATAAAATACGTCAATCAAAATCCGTTATTACCAAAATGAAGCAAAAAGATGAGGGGCTGTATCTATATTCCATTGATTAGTGTCTACACAATATTGCACGCACTACTATATTTGGATACAGCTCCTCATCTTTTTGCTTCTTTTTGGGAATAACGGATTTTGATCTTATTCCTTCGACGAAAATTTTCAAAATTTTCAAGCTATGATTTTGAAACTTTAACAAAAGTTGCTCTTTACATTTAGCTAACATATTATGTAAATTATATTTTGATTAGGTTCACGCCTGCGCACTGAAAAATTATTTAGTATACCTGTTTATTTTTCATACAATTATTAATATTTTTTCATTTTAATTACAGGGTGTTATGTACAATGCTGTTTCTTATAATTTCTGAAAAGAACATTTTTTTTTTATTAAGAACTCTGCAAATTATAAGCAAAAAACTTGGCAAAATTTGGGACCTTTTTTATAAAAACTTTAATTTTTCTTCGAGTATACATGGTATGTTCGTAAAAATGAACACAGTTTATGACAATAAGCCACTTAATGATAACCTGCAGTTTGAACGATTTTGCTACATCAGTTTTGACAGGATTATTCAAAAGATCTTCGTTGCTTTTCAATTTGTTGACGGTCCCCTATGGTATTTCGGGGGTAAATCTTCGCGAAAATATATGATAATATATTTTGTTTACATACCTGCAGTTTCAGAATAATGCTTTGTGTATAGTTCTAGATATGCAAGAAAACGTCAAACATCGCAAGTGTCTTTTTTTTTTTTTTTTTTTTTTTTGCTGATATTGTATAATAAAACACGTACTGGAGTAAAAAATTGCGGACAAATGATTTGAAAAATGCAGTCTTGTTTCATTGTGCCACACATGCTCAAAATATCCAACTGTTAATATCTTTATATTTGTTGCATTTATCACTACTTCTATGGTCTTAATTTTAATCGTTCTTATTTCGAGATTACGGCTTCCTTTCGAAGTGCGCTTAGCAAAATGCCAAGAGGCTACTTCACTCAAATGAAAAGACCCGTTCGCTAATGCTAATCCTATGGGAGAAATTTATAAAGATATCTCGGTTGCATTTTAATATTTTTAGATGATTCTTTTGCATTGGACAACTCAGATTGATCTGAATGGAGGCCGTTTTTAGTTTTTCGATTTTGGTTGCAGATATTTTTTATGGGGTTGCTTTCGCTTTCCAAACCGGTTCTAAAAATGAAAGTGTCCTCGTAAAAAATAACTGTAAACAAAATGAAAAAAGTAACTAACTGCATGCATACAGATTGATCTCAGATATCCAAAGCCAAAAAATCATTTAAAAATATTGAAATGCAACCGAGATATCTGTATAAATTTCTTCCATAGGATTAGCATTAGTGAATGGGTCTTTTTATTTGACTGAAGTAGCCCCTTAACAGGATATTTTAGTACACTATAACAAGGAAGATTATTACTATGCTAAATTTATTTTTATCTAATGTTAAACGAAGTTTAAATATGTATTACTTTTATTGTCAGTGCGAATTAAGTTCATCATAAACATATTAGGATAAGATAAAAAAAATAATAGTTATACAGAATAGCAACCTTTTATATTATTTAGGCTTCCTATCTTCTTTTCAACTTTTATGGTAAACCCATTTATTCTTTTTTAATGTATGCACCCAACCCTACGTTTTATAGTTTTTTACAAAGTCTTATTTTTCCTTTAGAAACGATTTTTTTAAAAATAATACAGTTACTAATTCATATATTTACTGTGCGAAACCCTTTGAGAGCGCGTAATACTCGCACTTGACCTTTTTTAGGTGCGTCCGTAATTATGTAAATACGTAGAATTACTGTCTATTATAACAGCAAAATCTGAATATTTTTAAACTTCGTTATCGTACGAACGCACCTCATTTGCTACGCTTTACGTGCAATTTCCAACTTCTTTTTTTATGCCGACTATGATAACAGTAAGAGACTCATACTTAGATAACTAAAATAATGATAGTCTAATGATATGAAGTCTGCTGTAAAATCGATTATGGACTTTAATTTACAATTTTAAACTTCTTAAACATAAAACAACCACAAAAAAAAAAAAAAAAAAAAAAAAAAAAAAAAAAAAAACTTATATTACTTGATCTTATGTTAAAAGCAAAATTTTCTCCGGAGGATTTTTGGCCTACTATGAGCTTGCGTGAAAATTCTCTCACTGTAAAAATATGGTTTTTCAAATGAAATTGTACCGCAGAAATCTTGGGTGGATTATTTAACTATACAACTTTGACTTTTTTTTTTTTTTTTTTTTTTTTTTTTTTTTTTTTTTAACAACTAATTATGTAAAATATAAACATTTTAAACGATTAAAACATTCTTTTTTAGTTTTCTTTGCAACAACCCTATAAAGAAAAGCGGTCTAAGGAGATTGGGGGGAGATGAGGGGGAGGGAATTGCCGACTAGCGACTTTCTCGCCACACACATAGCGCAATGTCACTTCATGTAAATCGTTGAAAATGGAATTTCTAAATAAAAAGTTTATTATTTTATTTATTTTGATTTGTGTTGCATGATTGTATGTTTGATTTATGTTGGTTTGTATTTCTACAAAAGAATGAGCCAATTTTGGTGAAATTTAAATAAAATCAATTTAATAATAATAATAATAATATGAATCTTTCGCATAGATTCGGAGTAAATAATAGTTAAATCACTTGATTTAACTATTATTAAAAATACATAAAAAAGAAGAATGTTCATAGTTCTGTTATATAATGGCTGCTCGTGCAGCAACGGATTTTTCACAATCAGCTGACCCAGCGTCTAACGTACAACAGAAGGAAAGAAAATACTGATTTTATTGTTTTTTGTGCCAATTCTAAAAAAGTACTAAATCAATTCCTATTAAATTTAAATGAAACCAATTCGAGAAATCTTCGTTCAATTTTTAAAAAATCACAGGAATCGGTCACGTAGTTTCGGAGTAATTGGTGAGCATACGTAATACACGTCGGATTGAGAAAAGTCCTCCTTTTCTTTAAATCTCCACATTTTTTTTATTTTTTTTTCCGAGTATAAAGGTTTATCAAAGATATTTAAAATTTGTTACGTATCTCCAGCACTTTAAGCAGTCCTAGTTGTAATTTTTAATTTTTAGATTCTGTACTTAAAAAGTGAAAACAATTATAAGATCCCTCCTTTGTCTGTCTGTCCGTCTGTGACAGCCATTTTACCCGTAAATTATGAAGCGTGGAATGTTCGAATTGGGGTAAATAATAAAGACTATTGATCCACATATTTCCAGAATATTAAACATTCGCAAATTTATTTAGGAAAAATGTTGGGGTTCTCATTACGTGACTTGAAAAAAATATATTTGTATATCGTGTGTAATATTTTTTGAAAACTTTCCTAATGATGAACTCATAAATATATTTCTTTTAATTTTAGGCATTATTTTTTCAGAGATATCATCGAAAATGTGCAAAACTATGTCCATACCTCCCCCTCCCCCGATCTATTTCTGAATCTACTGAAACTAAAATTATGAAAATATAGAGATAATAGACGTTAATTTAAACTTTGAAACTATACTGATAAACTTGGGAAAGAAATATACCGAAAAAACATTTGTTAGTTATACACAGGGATGGAGGGTATACGGAGATATACGCCGTATACCCTCTGGATTTTTTAAGGAACACCGTATACCATCTGTTTCTCAAAAAACCTATACTATACACACTATAGGGTATACTCTCTGCTTTGAGCGTATACCCTCTGCTTAGAGCGTATACCCTCTGATTTTTTTTTACGACTACACCACTGGTTATACAGAATAGCAATATTTGATATTATTTCAGTTTCATATCTCTTTGAACTTTTATCATGTATCAATTCACATTTTTCTAGTATACACAGTTATATGCAATCTGTTTTATGTAGTTTTTTTTTTTTTTTTTTTGCAAATTTTTATTATCTATATAATAAAGGCCAAACGTATCTGTGCGTAACGCATACGTCATGTTTTGAATGGCAACACTTCCCGATGAAATTTCAGTTTAGCAATTTTCGTTATTGTAAATTTTTAAACTTCTAGACATTGCACGTTTTCAATCTTTATACCATCGTTTAGAGAAAAAAATGCACTTTTAAATGACGCTTGTTAGAAAACTGTATCTCAATTTGTTTTTGAGATATTAATTTTTTTGTAGTTTTTGGTTCAATTTCTCTAATGGTGGCAACTTGAGTATCGCATTTATGTGGGAAAAAGAGAAAAAATAGCCATAGAGTAAAAAAGAAAAAAAATAGAGATGCAGTTTAGCCGCTGGAGGTGACGCCAAAAATGTAACCTTAAAATTCGCTGCATTGCATCAAACACAACGGCGTGCTTTCACAAAAAAGAAAAACTTTTAGCGATGCAATTTTAATTCATAATACAATGAAATGCTAATTTTAATGCTAAAATATATTCAGATCTTTTTCATTTAGAGAAAAAATGATGCTAAAAAATTCGGTCTCTGTTCCATGTAATTGTTTTGTTTGGGTCGAATGAGAGACTTATATTGGAAGAATAACGCCCATCAAACCGTTTTAATCGCATACTGCACCTCCATCTATCTCTTTTCTCCATGGAAAATAACAGATCACTGTATATTTTAGTTGTCATTTTTTCATAGCAACTGAAAAAAATAGTAATTAAAAACCTGTTATGTCAATATATCGTCGGCTATAAAACCCGGTGAATGTTGTTGGTTTTATTTCGTTTTTATCTATGAATTTAGTGACTTTTAGTTCGTTGTAAACTTACTTTGCAAAAGATACATCAATTAACCTTTACAAAAATGTATTTTAAAGAATATCTGGGTGTCATATTTTCTTAGTTGTTTTTAAAAATTGAGAATGCAATTTTATTCTTTGGCGAAATCTTTGGCTAATAACTGCTATCTTGCGTCTAATACGCAGGGCCGTAGTGAACAACAGGGAGGGCTCAAGAGAATGTAGGGGGGCTCATAGTTTTTTTTCTCTCTCTCTGACGCAGAAAGATAAATTAGTGCATATTCATATTGTAGGTACTCTGTTTCTTATTAAGCTGTTAAAATAATTTCATTTTTTTGCTTAGAAAAGTATATGATGATGAAAGTTTTGAGTGCATAACTGGTGCAAAGTAGCCCATCATGTTAGCTTCATAGGTACAAATAGGATGAGGGAGTGTTGAAACACTTATTTTAGATACAATTTAGTAACTCTGGAAAACTGTGAAAAGGTTTCAAAACTAAATTAGATTTTTAAACAATATTTCATTTGAATTTTCGGAACAGAAATTTATTGAGTGACCTTGGAATCTTTTCCAGGGGGAGGGGCTCAAAATATTTTAGGGGGGGGGCTGAGCCGCCCATAGTGCCCCCTTAGCTACGGCTCCGCTAATACGGAAGTGCCGATAATTTTTAAAGCTGTATATGATTACATAAATATGTTTCATATAAAATTGCTATTTGGAATTAGTTGGCAGTTTAAAAAGCCTATAACGCAGAAAAAAATTATTAGGCTTTCCAATTTTAAATTTTAAAAAAGTGTTTCACCTTTACTTTCTGACCCGGGAACCCCGGGTTCGGTGTACTAGTTATTTTAGCAGCGATATTTTAAAAATAATACTGTTAATAATTCATATATTTATTGTACAAAACCCTCTGAGCGCAAGTGATACTCAAACTTGATCATTTATTTATTTATTTAACCGACTTCAAGGAGGAGGTTATGATTTCGACCTGTATGTATTTCTTGTTCACTTGTGATAACTTCCCTAAATATGAACTGATTTTGATAATTCTTTTTTTGTTTGAAAGTGTAAGATACCCATGCGGTCCCATTTTAATTTGATTGAATTCTGATGATTAGAATTTTTTTTTTTTTTTTTTTAAATAAAAAGTATGTGGATTTGATTAAAAAAAATAATGATTTATCGCAAATTATCTTTCATTGTTGCAACCGTTTTCAAATCATAAAGTATATTAAAACTATGAGCGCCAAGTTGTCGCCAAGCTTGATTCTTTTTTTGAAGTCGGTTGGTATTTTTTTAAAGCATATTTTATTTATTTTCAGATTGTATTCATTGCGCTTGCGCTTGTTATAACTGCGCGTGCGCAAGAACAACAAACTGAAAGTGCTGAAGGAAATGAGAGTGGTGCAGGAAGTGAAGCTGGTGGTCAATCTTCAGGTGGAGCTGAAGGTGGAGCTGGAGCTGGAGCTAGTGGTGGCTTTAATGTAGGATTTAGCGGTGGTGCAGGTGGCGGAGCAGGTTCAGAAGCTGGTTCTGGAGCTGGAAGCGAAGCTAAAAGCGAAGCTGGCTTTGGCTTCGGAGCCGGAGCTGGAGCTGGAGGTGGAGCCGGAAGTGGAGCCGGAGGAAAATGAAATGGGAAAGGAAATGACAATAGCTGGGGATTTAAGTATAGCTGGAGCTAAAAATTGCTTAATCCTGTTCAGCGAAGTAGCAGAACTTCTTTGATTGTATTATTACTGTTTGAAAGAGGAGCAAAATATATTTTGAAAAATCATATGAAATTCTGTGTGTATATTCTTTAACGCATATCAAATACACATACATGATTGCATACACATATGGATAAAGATAATGTAGCAGCATTCATATTATCGTAATTATGGATCACTTTCTTACAAACATACATTTCTATGAACATCACTATCAGGGCCGTAGCTAGATGTGAACGATAGGGGGGGGGGGGGGGGGGCTCTTTTTTTTTTTTTTCTTTCTCTCTGTGGCAGAAAGATAAATTTGTGCATATTCACATTATAGATACTATTTTTCTTATTAAACTGTTGTAATAACTTAATTTTATGCTAAGAAAAATACTTGATGATGAAATTTTTGAGTGTATAACTGGTGTAAAATTAAACATCATGTTAGCTTCATATGTACAAATAAGATGAGGGAGAGTTGAAACACTTATTTTAGATTCAATTTAGTAACTCTGCAAAATTTTGAAAAGATCTCGAAACTAAATTAGATTTTTGAACGGCATTTCATTTGAATGTTCAGAACAGAAATTCCTTTAGTGATCATGGAATCTTTTTCAAGGGGGGGGGGGGGGGCTGAGCCTCCCATAGCGCCCCCTTAGCTACGGCCCTGATTACTATGAACTATGAACATCATGTCTCTTACATGGACATGCAAGTTATGTCTGTGAACATGCAAATTGAAGCAATTTATATCTGAAATTAAGGATAAAGTATATTTCTTAAAAATTGCTTTGAACATGTCTAATGCTATGACATTATTCGACAAGATCGTGAAAAATTAGATTAGTTACGGAATTGCGAGTACTACTTGATTATCCCATCAACCTATTCCGACAAATTATATTGTGACAACTCCGACAGCCTATACTAAATATTTTCAGTCTCAGCTACACAAAGTTAATTAATTCAATATAATTGATTTCTAACATTAAAAATACAAAAATTGGTAAGGGAATGAATTTTTTTTTTTTTTTACCTCTAAAATTCCAACGGGATATCGGGGCTCCGAATAACTCACTAATCGATCAATGGTGGCTTCAGATCAGCATAAATCAAAGACTTTTAATTCAAACTAAGAGTCCAAAGATTAGACACAGTTCTTTTAATAACACGTATTATGACGTTACAAAACAGAGATACACAAATTTATATTTACATTTTTGTTTCTGAGCGATTGCTTCTAATACGTAAATCTTAAAGAAAATCTAAAGAAAAAAATATTTAAAAAAAATTCCTAGGTAAAAAAAAAAAGTTCGTGTGCGCAATCGCAGTGGTGTAGCAAGAGGGGGCGGTCCGCCCCGGGTGTCACCTTCTAAGGGATGACACCCAATTTTTTTTTGCAAATCTATATACATATAACCCTACAAGATTTAAAAAGAAAAAAAAAAGAATTTTGAAATAAAATGAAAATTCTAGCGCACGACGCAACAAAGTTAATTTTCTTTTCTTTGAGAATGTGAATTTTTTCTAAATTAGATATGCACCAGAGAGCAAAAACCAACCTATCCAACGAATGGGTAGCGAAAGCAAACTTTAAAAGAAAAACTTATCTTCTACATATAGACACCGCATTTGACTTATGCGGATTATGGGTTAAGTGATAAGTCGCTGCTGTTGTTATTTTATGCAGGAGGACAAAAGGTAAATAAAGAATGGTATGATCATTTGTTATAATAATGTAGAATTGTGATTGAAAATATGACGGACGGGGCGGGAGGGGGGTGACACCCAGATAAGTGGGAGTGACACCATTTACATACGCCCCGGATGTCACCCATTCTAACAACGCCAATGAGCCGCAATGTGTCACCACCTTCTGTTTTTCAAAACTAAACTACGTTTTTTACTTCTATATTGAATTCTGACGTCGCAATACTTTTACCTGGCAGGTGGTCGGATGAAGTTATGAGAAATGCATTTCCAAATCACGATATATATAAATCGCCAAACTACTCGTGAATTATACAAATCGGCATAATTTTTTTTTTTTTAAATAACGAAAGAACAAATAAATTAGGAAAAGTTTAATAAAAATACAAATAAAATGTCAAATTAAAAATGGTTTATCATACACAAACCCATGTAACCTATTTAATGTCAAGTGCATGTAACTAGTGTTGAATTCAGGGGGTGGTCTGCGGGGGCATTTTCCCCCGGACCATTGAATTTTCCTCCCCGGAAAATTTGAAATTTTGTGTTTTTAATGGTCAAAAAGTACAATCCCCCCCCCCAGAACTTTATAATGCCTCCCCCCGGAGCCAGAGAAGTCCCTCCCGGAGAAAAGTGTCTGAATTCAACACTGCATGTGACATTTACGATAAGCCATTATTGGCATTTAATCTTACAGTCTGGCGATAGTTTTTTGGTCGACGTATTAATCATATAGTAAAATAAACATCCTTATAACTCCAAAAATGATAAACTTATAAATTAACAATTTATTGACTCGGATGAAGTGTCTCATTTCCAATTAAAATATGTGTTTGAATTTAAATTTAAATGAAATACAGGGTCATGAAAAATCGAAGAGTCTGGAAAATAGGATTATAAATATCTCAACAATTAATTATCCGATCGATTTCATTCTTTATGCAAAATTGATATTTTTTTATTTTTTTTTACTACCAATACTTTAAAAAATCGAAAATTTTTACGTACCTTTCATCAGAACGAATATTTCAGAGTCCATTATTACATACTAAGTGAATATCAAATTTTAAGTCTCTGTCTTAATTTGTTAGAGATAGAGCGTTTACAGTCAGACAGACAAATAGACGGACCGACAGACAGACACACAGAAAAACGGACGGCAATTTTTTTTTCTACAAATGTATCTTTTGGAATCTCCAGTGTCTAAAATGTGTAAATCCGTCAAAAAAAAAAAAAAAAAAAAAAAAAAGAGATCGATTTTTAAAATGATTGCTATTTAGTATGATGGGTGTAAAATGAAAATTTGACTGTCTGTCTGTAATTCTATACAAATACACAGTTTGGAAGTCAGAGTTGTGAAATGTTACGTACACGTGTATTAAAACACGGCTAAAGCAACTAAATTACCTGATCGAGAATTGAAATAATTTATAGTTAATTTTTTAATTATAAAAAAACTCAGTAATTTAATAGCAATTTTCAATCAAATTTAAACATTTTTCGTTACGGAAGTTGCCAACAATCAAAAAACCATAATAAAATTCTTACCACAACAATTAAAGACCAGGAGGCGGCAGCACAGACAATGGCCTCATCGAATTCACTTATGAAAATCTAGGGTTAGTAAAATCTCGATTCGCATAATAAAATCCAATTGGTCTGTTAAGTCATATCTTGATGGAAAGCACCTAAAAACTAAATTTTAGCGGTTGACTCGTAGGTTTACCATTATGTTTTCTGGTCCCAGTATAGCATGTTTTCATACTTTTGGATGAAGAAAAGCACAATGTTAAAGTACAATCCTTTGAGTCAATCACTAAAGTCGAATATTTAGGTGTTTCTAGCAAGATAGGACTTTTCCTAATAGCATGCATGGTCACAGTGACGTCACAGTGAAGTCACTGTAAGTCACTTTGGTCATATCGCATCTGTGACCAAAATGCCACCACTCAGTGACGTCACATTGTGACTGAGATGTGACTTTCTTAAAAATCTTTAGAAATTTATAAATATCCTTCAAAACATATTATTTACTTTAAAAAACATGTTTCTGGCAATTTAAATATCGTCGCTTTTGTCACAGTTTCGTTACATTGTCAATGTCAAATTAGTCACAAATAACACATTTTTCACAAATTTGTCACATTGTGACCATTTTGTGAAACGTCACAAAAGAGCTCTAAAACGGCCATAACGACTTCACATTTTAGTCACTGTGACTTCAGATCGACGTCATGTGACATCACATCGACAATTGATGGTCACAAAGTTACAATGTGACTTCACAACGACGTTGCAGTGACGTCACCATACTTTACGGGTTGCACACCGATTGGGTTTTAATATGGGAATTGCGATTTAACTAATCCTAGAATTTCATCCATGAACTCGATGAGGTGATTGTCTGTGCTGCCGCCTTCCAGTTTATTATTTTTCTATTGCAAGATTTAAGTAAACAGCAAAAGTAAGCAGTTTGACAAATTAAAAAAAAAAAAAAGTTAACATTACATCATATTGAAGTATAATGGACGTCAGCAGATGAATATACTGAAATAAAGTTTTCAGATTTTCTTTAAAAAATAAAATTCGTAGAATTTTTGTTTTTTACTTCTAATAGATGTCAAGTATACCTGATCAAAATGATATGAAACATATGTATAGGTAAATATTAGAATTTGCAAAAAGTTTTAAGTTCCTAACCTTCTCACTACCGCGACCGGATATACACTGCTCAAAACAATTAAAGGATATTGCAGTTTTAGGTGGATTTTGTATCTGGGAAACTTTTTATCTGATTGATACATGGTCGACAGACATGGTAGGTTATATGAGAATAAATTACACATGTTTGGCAGAAAAAAATGCATTTTATTGAGCATTTGTGTACAAAAGGAAAAAAACACAATTTGTGCATTGGTCTCGAATGATGTAGAGGTCAGTGCGCCCGTCAATGGAGATGCCACCATACACCAACACTCCTCCACAGCCAAATCTGACACTTTCGTGCACGAACGCAGGATTATTCCTACTGCCACGGTCCCTCCAGATGAAAATACGCCTATTATCCGGATGCACAAAAAAAAGGGGACTCGTCAGAAAACAGAATATTGCTCCATTCATTTCTCCTCCAGTTGACATGCTCGGTTGCCCACTCCCTGCGGTCGCGACGAAGCCTTGATGTTAATCTAACACATACCATCGGTCGGCGAGCATACAGACCTACAGCATGGAGCCGGTTTCGGACAGTCTGAGTTGAAATCGTGGTGCCTGTAGCCGAGCGAAGGTATTGTTGGAGAAGAGTAGCGTTCATGTTTCGGTGTCTCCGAGCTGTTAACGCTAAATACCGATCTTCATTGGGCGTTGTTGCCCGTCTACGACCTTGCCCTGGTCTTCGGCCTGCACATCCACTCTCCAAAAAACGGTTTCAGATCCTGGAAATGACACTTTGTGACACTCCAATGGCTTGCGCTACTTCGGCTTGAGTTTGGCCCCCTTCTAACCTACCAACAATTCTCCAAGCTTCTGAATCTGTCAAATGACTTCGCTGAGACATCGTACTCATCGAAACAAAACAATCACTGAATGCCGATCATCCTTGTCTTCATTCTCTTTTATCCAGTTGAAAGTCAAATTTCATTCGCTGCCGCTGAAGCGACATTTTTGACGTCGAACTCAAAATTTGCATACTCCACAGTTTGAAAATCAGAAAAATTTGCATTTGTGATTCTCTTTTTCTATTTTCGGCAAAAAAAATTTCGTTTATATCTTTATTTTATATAAAACTTCAAATATCCTTTAATTGTTTTGAGCAGTGTATCAGTTCACTAGGTTGCAGGTTTCACTGTAATTGAACTTTTATTTAAATTTATATAACTCTACAAATATAATCCAGCTTTAAGAAATTAAGTTATGATTGATACTTTCCAGGCTTATAAATATCTACGTTACAAAAAAAAAAAAAAAAAAAAAAAAAAAAAAAAAATACCATGCTAGAAAATCTCTCTTGCGGAAAACTAAAATATATATATATATATATATATATATATATTTTTTTTTTTACAAAAATAAGATTTATAAGCTTTTTGTACTTTTC
The DNA here is from genome assembly GCA_964019185.1 of Maratus speculifer. Lineage (NCBI taxonomy): Eukaryota > Metazoa > Arthropoda > Arachnida > Araneae > Salticidae > Maratus > Maratus speculifer. The sequence goes on from OZ025303.1 coordinate 132,065,419, forward strand.
TTTAACTATATATCAAACATACGTGATCAAAATCATCTGAAGCATGTGTTTAACATTTACTCCCAGACACACCTATTTACAAACGCGCACGCACAAATGTAATAGAAAAATAGCGATGTTCATATTATATCTTTGTATATTCATGTAGTAATTGATTATCCAATGTTCGAAATTACTATCAATTTTTTACTCAACTCTAAATTAAATACACATCTCTCGTATTAAACAGTTTATTCTCAAGAAAAAACACGTCTCAGTTTCTTTCGAACATAGATAAATTAACAAAAAACAACTCCATTATAAACCGTAATACTTTAACACATATTTTCATAAAAAACATTCGAATCACAACTCAAAAAACAAAAAGTATATTTTTTCACACAGCTTAGGTAAAAGGTGTAGAAATAAAAATATAATGTATTTCACTCACAATTTATCGTTTGCACAACAAACTTTTTACATTTTGATATAATTTGGTACATTTTGGTTGCTAGGCTACACCGCCAGTATAAAATTAAATAGCATTTTATCAAACATACCGCCCCTCTTGAAACCTCTGAGGGGGGTTTCAAACTATAACACTGCAATTACAATCATTGTAAAAAAATATAAATAACAATACAATTAAATACAATATAAATGAGGCACAGTTAAGTTAAATCTAAACAAATATCTAAACAATTTTACATAATACATAATAAAGAAATAGATAAATTTTACAATAATGTACACTTTCTCATAAAAACTGAATTAATTTTCAAGGGGTAATACAGCAATTTTTGAAATTGCTCTTTTGTATACTACATTTGAGATTTTTACATTTACAACTCTTACTCTATTATCGTTACCAAAAAATACCTCTAGAATTCTCCCCAAAAACCATTTAGACACTGGAAGATCATCTTCCTTTAGTACAACCATATCTCCTACTTTGAGGTTGTTTTTAGATAGCATCCACTTATGCCTTTGCTGCAATGTATTTAAATAACTATTTTTTTACCTTTTCCAGATGGTCTGAACCATTTTAGTGGTCTTTTATCATTGGTTCAGTCAATTATCTTCAATATTACTCAAGTCAGATTCAGCAATGGCATTAAGTGGGTGACCAATAAGAAAATGTCCAGGTGTCAAGACCTTCAAGTTATGAATATTTGAACTCAAGGGAGTAAGCGGGCGCGAATTTAAGATACCTTCAACTTGGACAATTAGATTTAACATTTCTTTATAAGTTAATTTAGAGTTGCCACAACACGTTTGCAGTGATACTTGAAGGACTTGACTCGCGACTCCCATAAATCTCCAAAATTTGGAGATCTAGTGGGAATAAATTCCCATGCATTACATTCAGATAACAAATAATTAGTAAGGTTCTGGTATGGTTTGTTTATCAATTCCTGCAACTTTTTAAGCTCTACATTAGTTTTCACAAAATTGCCTGCGTTATCACTGAAAAATTTTCGAGGTTTGCTTCGTCTGGCAAAAACCTCTTTAATGTGGCAATAAAAGCCTCAGATGTTAAATTACTAACTATTTCCAAATGCACTGCCTTCGTTACCATACAAATAAAAATACAAAAGTAAACTTTATGAAAAATACCTTTTCGTTGACTTTTATATCTAATAAAAAATGGATCACAGAAATCAATTCCTGTGCAATTAAAAACAAAGTCTACATTTATTCTTTCTTTAGGAAGCTCGCCCAAAATTTGCTCTAACAATTTAGGTCTGGCCCTAAAGCAAGTAATACATTTATGTACTATTTTTCTCCAAATAGTCCTACCGTTTAGAGGCCAAAATTCTCTTCGAACACAATAAAGTAAATTTTGTGGTCCTATATGTAGATATTTTTTGTGATAAAACTCAATAATTAATTCTGTTAATTTGTGTTTAGAGGGCAGTACAATTGGATGTTTTTGTGCATAATTTACCATGCTATTTTGGAGACGACCTCCAACTCTGATTAAATTGATTTTATACAAGAAAGGATTTAATGAAAGCAACCTACTATTTTTTGGTAATTCCTTACCCTTAGATAACAATATGAATTCAGAACTGAACTCTTTTTCTTGCACAGATTTTATGATATATTGCTCAGCTTTCTTCAATTCAGCAGATGTTAACCTACCTGAACACCTTTCTTTTGGCTTCTTGAGATTCTGAATGAACCTGAAAACATAGCTAAGAATTCTTATTAATTTAGCATAATCATTACTCAATTGCAAAAAATAGTCAATAAAAGATGGACAGTAGGGTGGAGCGAAAAAATTTTTTTTTGAAAATCAAAAACGGGTAGGGGCCAAAAGTTGCCTTTATACTAGTACATCAACTGTGTGAAATTTTACCGCTGAAAAAAAATGGCTTGAGTCTGCGCTTTTGCTCCAAAAATCGAAATTTTGGGTAAAATTTGTCATTTTTTGACATTTTTTCAAAAAAATTAAAAAAATTCCTACAGAGCTGGTTAGTATTTAAAAGTGTTGCTTAGACCTTTATACTTATCTGCTTAACATATTTAAACTATAAAACAATATGTTTAATCCCTATAGCTGGAGCAAAACAGACAACTTTTAGTAAGAAAACAGCATTACCACTCTATTGGGTCATACAACGAATTATTGTTTTTAATACAGCTCTTGTTTTCAAAACTATCTTGGACATGCGTCGAGGAGGTGGCTATATTTCCTATACCACCCGGCCCAACTATTCGATCATCTTAATACAGTGTTTTATTTATACATTGATTTGTGATTTTCTTTATAAAAATTTGGCATGTTTTTCGATGCTTCCACCTTGTTTATCTGTTCTTTGCATCCACATGCTGCTGTAACTATCTTCATCTGTAACTATCTTAAAAAAAAAGACAAGCAGAATAATGCACGGGAATATTATTAAAGGGATCTATTCGGCCATCTATTATATTTATCTAACTTACATTCAGTTGACGAATAGTGATTGGAAATTCTGTTACAACAACATTTTTTCAGTCAATTGTATTTTCTTTACGTAATGAATTGCTTCAAAGATGATTTCAGATATTTCAACTATAAGTATACCATCATTTATTCTACTTTTGCATTTTTTATATGTTGAGAAGCGAGCTGTTTCATGTGATAGTGATCGTCAGAGACAATTGCAATGAAAATTTGTTCTCCATGTGTAAAGCAACCGCTGTTGTAAATAACTTTTTTTTTGCATTAGTTTTATGCTGTTTCTTAAGTGTTTTCGTATCTAGGTAATTTCCTATTAACTTTTAGATCCCCTTTTTATGAGCGGACAACATTTGATGGTGAAATGTCTTGGGGATAAACTTATAATGCATAGTACTTTATGAGGGAATGTACGGATTCTAATCGACTATAAGTGCTCATTTAAAATTAGGAGAATTTTATTTGTCACTGTGAACCATTTTGCATGGGGTAAGCTTAGAATTGTGTATAATATTGAATCATTAGCTACTTCAACTCCAGGGAATTTCCTCTGCGTCAATTATTTGAGAAGTCGATATAAAACGTTCTAAGCTACATGGATTCACCGGATCAATAAGGAAAATCTTTGTCTGCGTACTTATTCACTTCCTATTGCAATTTTTTTATAAAATAGAGAATAATTTTGAAAAATTATTTTCTCAAATTGAGAAAAAGATACTCAGAACAGACTAGAAATTTCTGTCGGAGATTGCAAAGCTAATTCATAAGGAAAGCTATTTCTCAGAAAGAATGGTGAATAAGAATTTAGAAAACATCTCACACAAAAGATAGCTCATAAAGTTAATAAAACTTTCCGCTTTATATAAGAACAGATTGTCAATCAGCATTTATATGTTTACTCACAAAATGTATAATCCAAGTTTATACCGCGGGATGTTTTATACCAAATGTACTACACACCTAAATAATAGATCTAAAATCTTGTTAGAAATTACTAGACTACGGAACAACACAGGAAACGACATAAAGCATATTAAAACTTCTTTAGAAATATTGTTGTTTTACAACAAGTAGTTTTTGCAAATTTTGTTTGCAATCCTCTGTGACAATCGTTATAATATTAAACAGCTAGCTTCTCAGCATATATTCAATGTAATAGGTTCAATAAATGATGACATGCTAGAAATTAAATTCATACAATCAATTTTCAAATCATTGCATATAAAATGTAATTGATTGAAAGAATGCTGTGATAACAAAACTTCCAATCATGATGTACTAATTGCATGAAATTTTAATGAAGATAATAGACTGCTGAATAGGTTCAATTAAGAACATACCCAATACACTGTTCAGCTTCTCTTCTGTTATACATGGTATAAAAATATACGTGCAGTAGGTCACACTAGCATGATCCAAATCATCCAAAGTCAGTGAATATAAAGAAGAGATAAATTACTTTGATATATAGAAAACTTATACTCGTCTTCGGGAAAAAAATAACAATTCAATACATAAATAAAACACTGGGCGTAGATGATTGGATAGTTGAGACGGGTGGGATAATGCAACCACCTCAATGAGTTATATACACAGTAGTTTTGAAAGCAACTAGGTAAGAAATGCATTCAAAACAACATTTCGTTGTATGCTCCAATAGAGAGGTTAACGCTGATTTTTCACAAAAAGTTGTCAGATTTGCTCCAATTATACAGACTACAGATATTGTTTTATAGTTTAAATATGTTAAGCAGATAAATATAAAGATCTAAGCAACACTTTTAAATACTAACCAACTCTGTAGGAATTTTTTATTTTTTTTTGAAAAAATGTCAAAAAATGACAAATTTTACCCAAAATTTCGATTTTTGGAGCAAAAGCGCAGACTCAAGCCATTTTTTTCAGCGGTAAAATTTCACACAGTTAATGTACTAGTAAAAAGGCAACTTTTGGCACCTACCCGTTTTTGATTTAAAAAAAATTTTTTTTTTCGCTCCACCCTAATGGACAGTCTGATATTAAAAATGAAGTCTCTGAAAAAGTCTTTGAAGCTGCATTTTTAAGTTCACTTATGTACAGATCCTTATCATTTTGCTCAAGTTCCACAGTATTTGAAGAAGGATCAGTTTGTTGTGTTAGGAATAGTGGACCCTTCCACCATAAGCTACTCTGGGGAAGTTTGTCTGGATACACCTCGTGATACAAGATCAGCAGGATTATCAGCAGAAGCCACATGTCCCCAATGGCTGATGTCAGAAAGATTCTGAATCGTAGACACATGTGATGCCACAAAGGTTTTTAAGTCACATGGCTGTTTTCGAATCCAACATAATACGATAGTACAATGCGAATAATAGTAGACAGCTTCTTTAGAAACTTTTAAGGTTTTGCAGCCTTATTCATCAATTTGGCTAATAAAACTGCCCCACAGAGCTCTAACTGAGGAATAGTGAATGTTTTTATCGGTGAAACTCGACTTTTACAGCAAAGCAACCGAGAAGTTTGCTCATCTGAAGAATTTGAAGACAACATACAATGCCACACCATAGGCTTTCTCCGACGCATCTGAAAAGCCACAAATTTTAATTTGCACTGGATTATTTGTAAAAACATATCTAACAGCACTTACATCGTTGATGGCTCTCAATGATTCTTGGAATTGTAACCAATAATCAAGCTCAGCTGTGGGGAGATTTTCATCCCAAACAATTTGCAATCTCCACAGTCTTTGTTCGAAAATTTTTGCTTTCGTCAAGACTGGACCTAGTAGGCCCAATGGGTCGAAAATGCGAGCAATATTTGAAAATACATTTCTTTTAGTTACCTTGGTTTACTCACTGAACGATAAACTAAAAGTAAACGTATCATCATTGGCCTTCCAACAAAGTCCTAGTGCCTTAGTTTCACTCATTTTTTCAAAAGTGTAATTCTCATTTTAAAAGACTGGCTCCTTTAATTCTGGATGGTTAATAAACTATTTATGTAAGTTCATGCCGCACGTATTTAATATTTGAATAAATTCAATTTGCAATCTCTTAGCCGATTTTAAGTCAGCTGCTCCAGTCAGAACATCGTCCATGTAAAACTTTTGAGGTTGCCGCTGATTTCACTTCGTGTGAGGCGGGAAGTCTTACAATATAGATAGATGTGGTTACTGTATCTGGCCAAATATCTATTCCAACATTTTTGAACAGCCCTGTATTTGATCTACCGGTTTATATATATATATATATATTATATAATGAATAAATTTATTTTCGCAAGAAAATGCCTAGCAGGTTGAAATTTCTCTTTCAGCAATTTATACCATAGATGAAAACATAATTGAATACTTTTGTTCAGCCCTATAGTTTAGCTTGTACTTTTATTACGCATCAGTATTAAGCTAAAATTCATTTTCCTTTAAAACACTCTTAAAACTACCGAAATAACATTCTCAGAAATTATCATTCATAACCGGACATGATCCAATTCTTTGCGTGGCCCTCTATTTCATTTTATGTATATTATGCAAACATTTCTTAGTAAATTGAATGCAATTCAGCATAAAAATGCGAAAATTATTTAAAAAATACCTTTAAGTAATTTACGCTCATAGTCAGTAACGTTTGCGAGCTCTTTTGGGTAGCCCTGTATATCAACTATTGCTTTTATACACACCATATAATATGCATAGATTCAGTAAAACTAGAATTAATTAGATTGTATTTCATCCATCCATCAGCCGTCATTGGATACATATACAGTACTTCAAAAGAACATACTATTTGAAATCTTTTGTATGTCCCTGTAAATGCTATGCACTTCATATTATGCATGACTATATCGTATAATTTATATTAAGACTCAGCGACACATATTAATTTTATTATATATGAAATATTTTAATATAATTAAAATATGTCGCACACAATTTTCCCCTTTACCATTATGTAAGGGAATTTTTTGTGTGGCCGTGTTAATGAATAACAGCTATTTTTTCACAATATGCATATTTTACAGTTATTTTTTCACAATATGCATATTACATTTTTACAATATGCATATTTTTGTACACGTCGTAAATGCATATAAATTTTAATGTTTGACTGGGTGTAACATCTTTAAATTTCATTTGAAACGATTTTTTCCCCATAGGTCGTAATGTAATGGTAAACTTTTGATTGCCCATATGGAAATAAACTAATCATATTAAAAACTTCATTTGAAATAAGGTTCGTGTTAACTAAACAACGGTTAGGTCAATAACGTCCAAAAATTTCAGGGCAATCTGAGTGTATTTACAGGAGTTAGAGCACGGATGGATGGATAGACAAACCAAATGCATAAGCACTTTTCAACTTTGTTGGAAAGTGTTAAAAATGAGTATATATATAGTGATTGAAATCTTCATTTGCGATTAAAAAATAATAATATTAATAAAGCATTTTAAATTTTAAATAATATAAATAAAATAACTAAACCTGGCTTTAATTGATAAAGGCTGACACGGACTTTAGTTTTTTAAGTTCTTAATGTTCAAAAGTAGGTGTGAAAATCAATAAATTCTGGAAAACAGGAATTACGTCATTGTACATATAGATTTAACATGAAAACTGGCTATTTGACGCAAAGATTGACTATAAATAATACTAAAGATTATATGATTGACTAACATTTAACAATGAAGTTGCTAACAATAAATGCGACAACTTATTATAAATCATCATTTAATTATAAATAATTATGTATATTATTAAGTATATTTACTTAAAACACAAAAAATACTATTTCCGTTTTCTTTTACTTGAGGGTTCGTACTTTTCACCGACATCTACAAAGTAGAAAATAGACGTATGGGATTAGTGGGTTTTTCCAATTAGTGGGTTTTCCATTATGGAATTAGTGGGTTTACTACCAATATTATAAAATAAAAGTTTGTTTTATAGTGAATATTTGATACTTTGCGGCATGACTATTTTCTCTTCTTTAGATACACTGGTTCATTGGATATTTTGTAATAGCAAATGAATATTTTGATCACAGGTATGCTCATTTTTATTTATTTTTTAGTTGTGAAGGAAACTAGAACATAAAGGTACAAGGTAAACTACAGGGCTGAACAAAAGTATTCAATTATGTTTCCATCTATTAGTATAAATTGCTGAAAGAGAAATTTCAACCTGCTAGGAATTTTCTTGTGAAACTAAACTTCCCCATTATAGAGATAGTAGTTCCCATTATATCAACCGACAGATCAAATACAGGGCTGTTAAAAAATATTGGAATAGATATTTGGCTAGATACAGTAACCATTTTTCCCTTAATAACGAAGTTTTGTAAAAATTTCATGAAGTGTTGGAAAGTGCTTCATAATTTATGCTTAAAGCATGATTTTTCTTTCTTGTTATTTATTTTTTAGTTATGAAGGATACAATGAACATCAGATTCATAAAATATAGTCAATAATATTATATTTAGTACTATTAAGTGGTCAAAATTTGCGTAGAATGGTTGTTTTTAACGTTTCATCGACGCGACGTACAGCGCTGTAATTACCGTTTTTCAGAATTTTTTGCTTTTCACACACATTTTTGCGGCATTTTCACGGCTAAACTATTGATCAGAGAAAAAAAAAACTTTTAGTACATTAAATGTAGAAAATTTTGTCCGCTTTAATTTATGTATTGAAGATTTTCATGTACAATGCATAATTTTGAAGTTATTTAGAAGGGGACCGTTCAAGTATTATGTAAGCATATTTTTAGTCATTTTGTACCCCCTCCCCCCTCTTGTAAGAAAATATAAGCAAATACTAGACCCCCTCCCCCTTTGCTTGGTAAGATTTTATGACAGCTTATACATCAATACTTCTTGACTAATAAAAAGTTACCAATCAATTACATTATTAATCCTAAAAATTTATATAGGCATATAGGGATTGTGATATCAAAATATATAAAATGGTTTTAATATATTGTTGCTTATTGTATTAAACAAACCACAGAATACAAAATGGTTTAAATGTATTGTTATTTATCACATTGAAAAATAAAACAAGATATACAAGAAGTCTTAACTTAGTTAGGCATCATAACTAAAAATTTTGACATGAATCTTACGAATGTTGGAGTTCAATTTGGTGTTCATATTTTAATCTGATGTCCAGGATCCTTGAACCCATGTTTCAACATTGTCTATTATAAAGTTTTCACTGGAACAGTGGCCTGGGATATTGCAGGTTTCCGGTCCTTGTTCTTCCACTTCTTCTTTCTCCAGCCACACAACGTCTTCATCATCATTGAGGGCTTAAAGAAGGCGAGTGGGTGATGCGGGTCAAGCGACTGCCGATGGATAAGCAAAGGATAAAATCGAAAATAAACGGCGAATTTCGAACAGACTGTAGAACGCTTTTTCCCCATCTTACTTTGTTTGCTTGTTGAATTTGAACTGCAGTTGCTTAGTTGTTTAATGCTTATGTAAGAATTGTTGAGACTCCCCCCTCCCCCTTGTCAGAAAAAATAAGCAGACTCTGGACTCATCCCTTCCCCTTCAGTGCTTACGTAATACTTGAACGGTCCCAAGAAACAAAGAAAAGTCACTCCCCCCCCCCCCCCTAAAAAAAAACGTGTTTCCCGAGACAAATTTTGTTGGATAACTTCAGATTCGTGTTCAGCGACCCAAAAAACATAAAAGCACCAAATATCAAAACTATACCAAAATTTGTTTTTATTTTCGACCAAATGATTGGACTATTACTCAAAACAACCTAAAACAAAAAATTATATGTGCCACGAAATGTTTATTTACTTGTTTTACAAATGTCTTGTGGGGAAATAGACTACACTCATGGTAATATATCAAACAGTTTTATATTATAAATGGTATAAATGGCAAATTTGAGACAAATTTTGCGAATTTTTCATTATATTAGTACATTAACTGCCATCTGAGATGGAGATCGATTATAATGTGCATCGTCTAAGTCCTAGGGAAAGTTATTCTGTTTATTATGCAATTTACAAATTACCAATCAGTGTTTATTATGCAATTTACAAGGGAAAAAAAAGAAAGATATATTTTAATTAGTGATGAGACACTCAATCCTATGCAGCAAACTGTTAGTTAATAAAATTATCATTTTTGGATTAATAAGGATGATTCTTTTCCGCAACACGATATATTTACTTGATTATTCCGTCGATTCAAAAACTGTCGCCAAACTAAGATTAAATGCTAATAATTATCGTAAATGTCACATTCACTTACATTAGATTAGACACGTTACAGGTGTTTGCTACGTTATCAAGTGACTTTTAATTCGATGTTTTATTTGTAGAATTATTAATCTTTTACTAATATATTTGCTATTCGTTATTTAAAATAAAAATAATGCCAATTAGTATAATTTATTAATAGTTTAGCGTTATATATTATATGCCGAATTAGTCGATGCGATAATCAAGTAGTACCCGCAATTCTGTAATAGAGCATTACTATGTGTTAAAAACACCTAAATGTACCTTTAAATTTTATTTTGTAATAGCAATGCATTTTATAAATATTTACACATGTTTTATTTTCATATGTTATGTATAGTCATGATGGTAAGTATTACGGTGCCCCCCCCCCCCCCCAACGACAAGTTATAATTTGTGTACCTTTTTAAAAAATATTTTTCATTGAAAATTAACTATTTTAATTGATATTTAGTCCACAAATTATTAATAAGCTCAGAAATTAATTACATTGAGTAATTCTCTACCAATAATTTTATTGAATAATTTCTAATCAATGTGGCTTTTATGCGAAACATTAGCTTTAGATGATTCGCAAGGATTTGCGCGAGCTCTTTGTTAAACATGTCTCTTATTTATAAGCCTTTTCTTCTTGTGGCTTGCGCGGTATCGTATTCGAACACAGTAAAGAAAAACAAGTTGGAAATTGCATGTGAAGCGTAGCAAATGAGGTGCGTTCGTACGATAATGAAGTTTTTAAAATATCACTCTCATATGTAATCTCATAAAATTGTAAATAGTTAATTACAAGTAAAATGCGCAACAAACAATGTTCTCTCTATACTCATTATGTAATGGAATACTTTTGTGTGGCCTTGTAAATCAATAACAAAAGTTCTTTGCACAACCGATTATACAAAATCTATATTATAATATGTACTTTATGATGCATATCAATATCATTATGTTCGAATGAGTGTAATATTATTAAAATGCATTTGAAACTTTTTTTTCCCATTGACTGTAATGTAACGGAGTACTTTTGATTGTCCCTGTATTTGATCTATGCATCCTATTTTCAAAAAAATTGAAATGACTCGACAAAATTATGTAATAAGTATGTAATTTAAATTTCAAACGATTAAAATGCAATTGCAACATTTTTCCCCATTGACCGTAATGTAACGGAATACTTTTAATCGTCCCTGTAATTGATCTATCCATCCGATTCTCATAAAATTTGAAATGGCTTGACAAAACTATGTAATAATAATTATGTATTTTAAATTTCAAAAGATTCGGTTGGGTAGTTTTTGCGTTGTTATATGCGGACAGACAGACAGACGGACAGACAGCCGGACGGGCGGACTGAACGACAACTATAGGTGCTACGTATTTACATAATTACGAACGCATCT
>OZ025303.1:132077076-132145076 GCA_964019185.1 Maratus speculifer
AAAAAAAATCGGAAATTGCACGTCAGACGTAATAAATGAGGTGCGTGCGTACTACAACGAAGTTTTTAAAATATACAGTTCTTCGAATATACACTGTAAAAAATTTCAGATGTTTCTGAATACATATAAAAATGTACTCTAATCAAAAACGAGAATATACAGTGGCCTCTTCTAACTCACCTAAGATTTCGAAAACCGTTCCTTTACTTTTAAAAATCACAGAAAACTATTTGTTTTCGAAATAGAATTTATAAAAATTGATTTTGGTTAGCTGCCCGTCCTTTTCGGAAACGTTTCTAAGTTGCTTTTATAGTACAATAATCGCTTTTCTCAAATCAAAATATCACTTTTTCGGATGCTACCAATTCATACTAAAATATTTTGATATTCAGAGAACATGTTTAACAGACAAACATACAATATTAACAGTATTAACATAATTATGAAAATTAGCATTATTTTGCTACAATTGCATGCACAAAATCAGTTATGCAGCTCAAAATGTTTACTTGAGAATTGATGGAATCCGAAAAAGTGATATTTTGATTTGTGAAAAGTGATTATTGTACTATAAAAGCTACTTAGAAACGTTTCCGAAAGGGACGGGCCGCTAACCAAAATCAATTTTTATAAATTCTATTTCGAAAACAAATAGTTTTCTGTGATTTTTAATGGTAAAAGAACGGTTTTCGAAACCTTAGGTGAGTTAGAAAAGTTCACTGTATATTCTCGTTTTTGATTACAGTACATTTTTATATATTCAGAAACATCTGGCATTTTTTACAGTGTAATACAATATCCGAAATCTTTAGGGTGTCACTGTAAATACTAAATGCTTTCTATTATACAGGAATTAATCTTATCTTATATCCTTATATATATATATATATATACTATATATATATATTATAAATGTGAAAGTGTGTCCGAAAAATTGGAATGAAATTGGCTTCAAAACGGATGGATTAATGTCGTTGAATTTTTGTATATAAATAAGTTATTGGCCTGAAATTAACATAGGCTAATTTTTATTTATTTTATTCAAATATTTTTCTTAATAATTCAACATTTCACTATTTTTCATACAGGATAAACTGAAAAATTTTCCATAATATTTAATCATCTTTCTTTTTTTCGTTGCCAAAAAATAAAAAAACCGGAATAATTATTTCTCTTCCGTAATTAATTTTCAACTGAAAGATTTTCACGTGATAAAACAAAATGAAATAAATAAATGGACCCTATTCTGTTTTTCGGTTCGAGGTTAAAAACCGCAATTTTACCAATTGTGACGTCAAAGGAATGCTGTTTTTCTTCTTATATCACGCAGACGATTACATAAAATTTCTTTTACACTTAGAAGACTTCACAAGAATATAACTTCACATTTTACAAGAATATAAGTATTTTAGTAGTTTTTCCAGATATTAATCCGTAATCAAAATGAACCTTTTTCTTTCTTTCGGTTCGAGGCTATAAAATTCAACTTTTTACCAATTGTGACGTCACAGGAATACTTTCCATTAAGAATTTAAAAAATATCACTGTAACGTTATATCTGAAACACAGTATAAGTTTCAAAGTTTTCATTTTTAATAACACAATGTAATTTTGAATAAGTGCTAAAGAGAGACGACTGTGGCGTCACATATTAAATATAAAATAACTATACTCTGATGTTGCAATGAAATGAGATTGAATTATGATATCAAAAGTTATTATTTAAAGAAAATTAAGTTTATTGTGTGAGCGTTGTTAATATAAATATTTAATTTTAAAATGAAATAAGTTTTTTTAAAGGTTAAATATTAAAAGATTAGAAAATGTTAATAATTTATACATATCGTAAATGACGTAATGATCAATGAAAAATACTTTTTACCATTCTTAGAAAGTAAGAAAAGCTCAACTAGTCAAAAAAAATATTTTTGTGTGTTAATTCTTAAAATTGTTCAATTCTGAAAATATAAATAAAAATCACTTTAAAAATGCACTTTCGGGCTTAAAATCTAAAGATTTAATTTTATTGTGAGAAAATACATTCTCTCACTCAATATCTCAATTTCGCATAATGTGCTCGAAGTGTACTGGAAACAGGTTTGTAAATAGATATTAATTCCACATTTTTTTTTTTAGCTTTTAAAAAGTAAAAATATGTTGTCACTTTAAAGAATATTTTTTATAATAAATTTCTATAAATTTTTATGGTATGCAAAGCATATATGTACAAATTATACAAAAATGCCACCTAAAACACAGTTTTGTTGTAGATTTTTCCTAACACTGTTTTTTTTTTTTTCGTTTTACGGAAACTACCTCCTTTTTGACACTTTCTAACATGGTCTAAAAGTGTTTACGACTTCAACCTGTCTGTATAACGGATGCCGAGTGCCTGGGGTCTGCCGCCTGTTTGTCCGTGTTTCAACTTGAGTAAATATAGTGGGATTCATACGAAAATAACATACGTTATTGAGATTTGCCATAGCATGTGCGGCATTGAAAATGAACCAGGTAGCAATTATAATTGAATCGCAGGAGCACTCAAAAGGAGACTTTACATTATGGTCTAAGGCGAAAAAATCATTTGTGGTGTATTTTGATAATGTTACATAATTTTAAATGTAATGAAATTCACATGCATTTTTAAGGTTCACAAGAACATGGTTACTATCGAATATGCTAAGTGTAGTACTTATAGTGTGCTAGTGTGCGTACAGGGAGCTCAAAAGTATTTCAATATATCATAGTCTGTGAAGGAAAACCATTTGCAGCGTATTTTAATAATGTTACTTTATTAAGGTTATTTTAATAATATTGAAATTGATATCAGTTTCTGAAGTGCATTAAAACAGGATTTCTGTAGAAAATGGGGTGAAAAGATTTAACATTCATTTACAAGCTCACAGAAAAATGTTCGGTAATATAATAGTCTACGGGGAAAAAATATCCCCAGCGTATTTTAATTGCGTTGCACTATATCAAACATAATGAAATTAATATACTGAGATAATCAATACAATGATAAATACTGAAATTTACTACAATATGCTTGCAGTTAAGTATGATTTGCATCACATTTGTTGTTCATTTACAGAGACGCATAAAAGATTTTGGACCTGTGTCCAGATCTCAGATATTGTATCCAAAGTATGGTCTATTAGAAAAGATTGCTGAAGTGCTCTTTCAATTATCGTATGTATTTTAAGGAAAACTAATGCATCCTGAAGTTCAGCTGCATTTGGTATAATAAAAGATGTTTGTAGAATTTAAATAAATCATGTATCGGACTATACAATAAACTGGATATATGGTCACCTGTGCAATAGCGATTCCCGGAAATATGAATTCAATAATTTGAATCGGATTTTTTGCTTGAATAATTTAAGCTAAATATGCGGTCGTATAAATATTTGCACGTCATATACAGGACTGTAAAAAAGAATTAGTCAGGACTGTAAGAAAAAACAGTTATTTCATACCTTTGATTGTTGGCAAACACACAATGACAAACATACAAGTCAATCACTAGTGGTATTAATTTTTGGTTTATGTACCACTTCATTTCCGGCAGACATAGATCATTAGATTCCCCTATTACTACTCTTCCATAAAATAAAGAGGGTTTGTTTTTTGTTCTCGATACCTTAGGTTTTTGTGCTGTCGGCTCTTGGACTATAAGAATTTACAAATTTCTTTTTGAAAGTCATTGGCCACCACAGATTAAAAAAAAAACAAATTTCGGCTTTATTAAAGTAGCAAAATTCCTTCTACTTCTTCCAGGCAATTTTTTTAATTCTAAAGTAGTGGTGACAAAATAATTAATTTAAGCCTGAGCAATTATTTTGCCCGTTGCGTGAACGCAAAACCAGCGGGTAATGAGTTAAGAAAACAAATTTACAAAAAGGTCACGTTATTGTTTTCCCCTCCCTCTTTTTATAGGTCAAATATAGTAAGACTTCCAACAAACATTTCACGCGCTCATATTTTCTATAAATTTGCTTACGAAATATTTGATTTTCTATCTATCACAAAGGCTACAAAGCAATAGTATGTTTTATGAAAAGAAAAATCGAGCCTTTTTTTTGTAACCCTTCTCAATGACCATTGTACTGTTGGTAATCATTGTGTAGTGCCACGCAATATGGGTTTTTACCTGCTTGTGTGGGATTTAAATAACTTTTTACATGCTATACCGAAGCTTCTGATTGGTTTTTTAGCTCGCATGCAACAAAACAGGTGGTGTCAATATTGCAACAAATGTTTCTCAAACTTTCCTTGTAACTTTATATATATTAGCTAGAAAAAAATCTATCAAATTACAGAGAAGAGTCTGCCAAAATCGTATCCCAAGATGAAAGCTTTTGTAAGTACTTTTGTTTTGTCGTAAACTATCAGACTAATTCGCCGATACGCTGGCTATTTTCCTCAGACGATCCTTGAATGAAGGATGTACAGTCGACTCTCGTTAATTCGAAATCGGATAATTCGAATCTTCGCTTAATTCGAACTAAATATGAAGTCCCGAAATTTCCAATAGCAGAATAACGTTGAAAATTTTGATTAATTCGAACTCATTTTCTCTTGATTTCGTTTAATTCGAACTAACGAGAATTCCAATTTATAATTTTTTATTATTATTCTCATGGATTTCAGATCATTTGAATAACTTTCTTTCTTTGATTTTTGTGAAAATTGTTCCGAATGAGTATACATATAATTCCATGCATTCGATATCCACTTTCTTAGTGCCCCGCCTGTCCATCAGTGACGCTTCAAATTTTTTTCCATTGTACTTGTTTCTAATATTTTAATTAATTTATGCATTTATACATTCTAATTTAATATTAAGTCATATTCTAATTATAATAGACGAAATAAAATTAAAAAACATTATAACATTAATTCCTTTGGAATACTACCATATTAACGATGCTTTTATTTCATACTTTCCATAATTCGAACTTCGGATAATTCGAACTTTTCTTGTAGTCCCGACGAGTTCGAATTAACGATAGCCGACTGTATATTGGTAAATTTGACGACTTGCTTTAAAGCGATATGCACCTATATTTACAATATCTTTCTACACTGTTGAAAACGATATGAATATCATTGTGGTATTATGCTTTTTAATGAGGCAGACAAAATTTTGGCAATTAAGAATCAACTCTTCTGGTTGAAGTCAGTTATATAGAGTTGACGCTTTACTGAAATATTATTATTATTATTATTATTATTATTATTATTATTATTATTATTATTATTATTTACATTTCTATTAAAATACTTATTTTAAGCATAATATGCGTAACCTTTTTTTACAAAAATATACTTAGCTCATTTAATAAAATCTCTTTTCACGAATAAATATTTACTTTCTTATATCTTTACAGGGAGAGAAAGTATTAAATTCGAGAAAATTTTCAAATTCCAGTTTTTGACGGATTTACACGTGTTCCAAAAAAACATGTTTTTACAAAATATCTGTCTGAGAGTCTGTGACTGTCTGTCTGTATGTATGTGACATAAATTTTGTGGGTGCTCTATTTTAAGAACTACTGCACGGAATTTAATAAAAATTAATATTCAGGTATTCCCTGATATAAATTGATGCTAATTAGTTTTTGGTGTAAATCGCTCTACAAATGATGTTGCTATGCTACATTTTTTACGATATACGCAATAGCTATGCCTCAATAGCTAAAGAACGGATTTCCATCAAACTTTAGATTCTACTAGTCCTTGATGCGAATTGATATTGTTTACATTTTAATGTAAATCGCTAAACAGTTATCGCTGCTATGCTGCATTTTAAACGATTTTTGAAATAGAACTAATGCACGGAATTTAATAAAAATATACATTCAGGTAGACCCTGATATAGACTGATACTGATTAGGTTTTGGTGTAAATCGCACTTTAGGTGGCATTGCTATGCAGCAGTGTGTACGATTTACGCAAAAGCTCTATCTCAATAGTTAATGCACGGATTTTCCGTAAAACTTTAGATTCAGTTAGTCCTTGACATGAATTGATGTTGTTTATATTTTGGTGTAAATCACTCAACAGGGGGGCGCTGCTGTGCTACATTTTTTTCTTGATTTCCGCTATAATTCTGTTTCAAGAATTAATGTATGGATCTTCAGACTGATCTGCTGAATCTTCAGATTCAGCAAATTCTTGATATGAACTAGTTCTGTTTATGTTTTGGTGTCAATAGTCCATCATCAAACTCCAGATTCAGGTATAGATCCATAAATATGATTGCTGTTTATGTTCTGGTATAAATCGTGTAACAAGTGGCTTTTTAGGTTCGTTCGTAATTATGTAAATACGTAGCACCTATAGTTGACTTTCAGTCCGTCTGTCCGTCCGCATAAAACAACGCAAAAACTACTCAACCGAATCGTTTGAAATTTAAAATATATAATTATTACATAATTTTGTAGAAACGTTTTAAATTTTATGAAAATCAGATGCATAGATCAATTACAGGGACAATCAAAAGTATTCCGTTACATTACGGTCAACGGGGAAAAAAGTTTCAAATGCATTTTATTCGTTTGAAATTTAAAATACATAATTATTACAAAATTTTGTCGAGCCATTTCAAATTTTATGAAAAGCGGATGCATAGATCAATTACAGGTAGAATCAAAAGTATTCCGTTACATGATGGTCAATGGGGAAAAAAGTTTCAAATGCATTTTAATGGTGTTACATTCCTTCGAACATAATAAAATTGATATGCATCTATGAAAGATATAAAAAAATATACATCTTTGGTGCAAGAAATATTTGTTATTAATTTACAGAGCAACACAAAAGTATTCCATTACATAATACCATACGGCGAATCATTCTTTGGAGTGTGTTTTAATTATATTAAACTATTTCACATTTTATGAATATGATATAAGTCACTGAGGTGTAATAAAAGTTATTGTCTGTATATTTACAGGAACACAAAAATAGATTTCGACCACTATACTGTATCCAAAGTTCTGTACACTATAACAGCAAGATTTGAATACTTTTAAAACTTCGTTATCGTACGAACGCACCTCATTTGCTGTGCTTCACTTGCAATTTCCAACTTGTTTATGTTGCATATTTTCCCCATACCCTCAATAGTCCTACTTCAAGAACTAATTCATGAAATTTAATGCTTTTAGAATCCTCAAAAGGAGCATAGATTGTCATTTAATTTTGGCCCTGTGTTAGCAATTTTCGGCGCATTATAAATGCATCAGATAGAAGAAAGCTTTGGGATCGCCACATTCGACTAATTTTCAGTGATAAAATGATTAAAATAAAGAAGTTATTTAGAATTTTTAATCCCGCTTATTACATGCTTTTCACATCATGTGTAGTACAGGGATAGTCTTGCTATCATTTTGAAAATTGAAAAAAAAAAAAAAAAAAAAAAAAAAAATGTATTTACGCTTTTCAGGCACTGGAGATTCCAAAAATTATATTTTTAGGGGGAAAAAATGTCGTTCGTCTGTCTGTATGTCTGTCTGTAAACGGTCTATCTCCCGAACAAATTGAGATTGAGACTTAAAATTTGGTGCGTTCTTAGTATGTAATGATTGGAAGAATACTATTAAATATTAGTAGCCTCGGCTATCTGGAGCTATATTTTTCGGACTTTCAAAATATCCTTTCTGATAAAAAATTTCCGATTTTTTTTTTTTTTTTTTTTTTTTTTTTTTTTTTTTTTATGTTAAGTGTTGGCTGTAAAAGACCATAAAAAAATATAAATTTTGCATAACGAATGAAATCGATCAGATAATGACTTGTCGAGATATTTATAATGCTATTTTCTACACTCTGATAATTATTTTTCATCACCCAGTATTTCAATCAAATTTCAATTCAAATATCTATATATTTAAAAGACTTGTCATCAGCCCTGAATTTTCTACTCAACCGATTTTGATAATTATTTTTTTAAATGAAGGCTATTTATTTGTAGTTGTGCCCATTTTAGCTATTTTTTAATTTATTTCCATTTTTATATTTTATTTTTTATTTTAAATGCTTTTTACGATATTTCTTCAAAATGGTGGCAACACAGTTTAGCTTTTCTCTCGATAATCAAAATTTATTTTCCATTATCACTTTCTACCAATCAGAAGCTTTATTTCATCAGTGAATATATGTCCTCGCATTTAAAAGAAAAAAGTTATTTGTTTTCGTAAAATTTAACCACAATAAAATGATTGCGTATAATTATGCACTAATTGAGGTAAAAATATATATATATATATTTACTGAGAAATAATATTAATAATGTAAATAAAATAACAGAAAATAATTTATGATAAAAATTAATGTCTAAAACAAAATAAGAAACATTTCAAATGAGGAAAATGATGTCATTCAGCAACCAGATAAATGGAATTACAATATTATTACGGATGCCTTTTCATATTACTAATAACAAGTAACTTTTAAAAAACATTTTAAGAGAAAATGACGTCACTTTTTAAAACATCGTATTTTTACTCATAACGATATTACACATTTCAATACTTCTTTTCATTATGGACACTGAGATTGAGATTTTACTTTCAGGTGACTTCAGTTAGTGAAAATAATGTCATAGTAAAAATAAATTAGTTTTTTTTTTTTTTTTTTTTTTTTTTTTTTTTTTTTTTTTAAATAAAATTATTTTTCTGTGAGTGCATATAAAATAAAATTTCTGGATTTCGCCGGCACTCAGATTACAATTTTAACTGAAGATGTGCAAATATTTGCGTGCAAAATTGTAACCGGCAAACTTGACATTAAGTTTGGAAATATATATATTATACAGGGTCAGTCATAAATATCGAAACAATAGGCTATCTCCTTAAATATTGCCCTTAGACCCATACTTTCAATTTTCAAAAATTCATAAAAAAATGTGAAATTTTTGATAAGATAAATTGCGACTCCATGGGGGTCTAGTTGAAAAGTTACGAAAATTAAATTTTTATACGGCCCCCGTATGACAAATATTCCAGTTAGGAAAACTTTCCTTATTCAGTCCTGAATAAGACACAAAAAGTTGCATCTTCATAGCTCCAAAATTCGCACAGTTATAGCCGTTTAAAATATTCATCAGGTTTTAAGGGATTAGACACAAATTGAAATGCGCGCAATTCAAAAAACAATGTTACTTTAAAAGTTCTAGAAAACGCGTAAAAATTCTATTTCTTGAGTTAGAATTTTGATTTTTTTTCTTTTTTTGTGATGGTAGCCTTATAATTTGCTAAGAAAATCACATTCTAAAATTTCTCATACAATTTATAAAAGTTTCATGTGGTTAGTACTGGTTTAAATGGGACAATCAAAAATCGTTATAACTCGCAACATTATTTATCGGATTTCAATTTCTTTCCATTTAATTAAAGATGAAAATCTGATTTTAATTTTGTTCTAAGGTTTGTTTTAATATTAATTTTAAAACTATTAAAAATGTTTATTGAAAAAATAATATCTTTAAAAAAAATCATATTTTCAAAAGCAAACATTTTTTCAAAGGTAAACATTTTTTCAAATTTGCCGAAACAAAACTAATGTAAAGAAAATCAAAAATGACGTGTTTCAAGTTCTTTTTTCTTTTAAAAATTCTTAACATTTTAAAGACAAGAAATAGAGGATAAAAAATTCATTATGCAGAAAAACGAAGTGTATTGTTTAAATGTCCGTCAGTTATTTTAAAAAATGCTTTTGCTAAGATGCAGATTAAGTCTTTTTTTTTCTTTTTAAATTTACCTCTGACAACTTCAGGCTTTTTATCGTCCTCCAGAGGATGTTAAAAAATCTGTATTCTGGGCCCAGGTAGGGCCAGGACCGAGATGTTACTTTTTTCTGAAGACCCGCCATGCCGGGCGTAGCGTACTTTTCCTAAAGGAGGGGACTACTTCCTTCAACTTAGGTGCACTCTGGATGAAATTTTCAAACCCGGTCTCGACAAACCCGTATTAAAATCACCGTCTCTGACCGACTTAATACGTGCATAAAATAAATAAAATTCAGCTCAATCGAATTTTTTACGAAAAAGATATAGATTTTAAAATCTCTATTTTACAAAAAAAAAAGCCTTTAAAATTCATTTTTTTAAAATAGATTATTCAAAGGCTAAATAAATTAAATACAATAAAACCAGTGAAAAAAATCTGCCTATGACGGAATTCTGTCTTAAACGGAAAATATGTTGATCCATGCAAAATAAATGCAATAGTACCTGAAAAGAAAATAAGCTCCAATTACATCTTCTAGGGAGAGCATCTGTCTATAACGTATTTTTTCTTTCCTATGTGATTCCGTCTTAAAAAGTTTTAGTGTATAACATTTTTCAGAGTCTCCAACGCATGGGATATGGATTAACGATATTAAAATATAAGTGAAACATTTACATATAAATAGAGATTCATTGATAAAATAAATATATTACAGCCTTTGGCGCTTCTTTAATAATAAAAAGTATAAATATAAAAACGAAAAGCTGTAAAAGAATTTTTTGGTCAGAGCTCCTCTATATGAAAAAATTTTTTCCCTCGCCAAATTAAAAAACTATGTAGACATTTGCGATTGAACTGGGCTATGATTTAAACTATTTTCCAGACCGGTCCGGGTTATGATGTTGACATTTTTTCAGGCCACGCCGAACTTTTTCCCCTGTGGGTCGGTTTGGGACCTGACCTATATATTTTGAGCCGGGCAGACGTCTGGTATACCAATTTAGCGTAAAAACTATACGCTGCTATTTTATGTCCAAAGAAAAAGCGCTATCTTAAACCGATTTTTATTAAATTGCAATTTGTGAATGTTCCCTAAAAGCGTTAAAATTCAGTTAAGAAATCACAGTTTAGAGACAGGGAAAAGTGGTGTAAATCAGGAATTTTTGAGGATTTTGGGATTTAATAACTCTGTGGGATTTTTAGATACGGAGAAGAAATTTGTTTTGTTCAATTTAGGAATGAACAAGGAATAATTTCCTAATTGGGAATTTTGCCCTGCGGGGGCCGTATAAAAATTTAATTTTCGTATTTTTTCAAATAGACCCCCCATGGAGTTGCAACTTATCTTATCAGAAATTTCACCTTTTTTATGAATTTTTGCAATTGGAAGTATGGGTCTAGGGGCAATATTTGAGGAGATAGCCTATTGTTTCGATATTTATGACTTACCCAGTATACTGATTCAATAATGTAATTAATTTTGCTTTTTTTTAAACCAAATCGATCGGGTCTTTTAAACATTTCATTCGTCGAATTCGACGGGATTCCACTCGTATATTTTAATTGGAAATGAGACACTTCATCAGAGTCAGTAAATTGTTAGTTAATAGGATTATCATTTTTGGAATTCGTAAGATTTTCTTTTACTATTTGAATATTACGTAGACCAAAAACTATCGTCAAACTAAGATTAAATGCCAATAATGGCTTATCGTAAATGGCACATGCTTGACATTAAAAACGTTACATGTGTTTGTAGATCAACATTGCATTAAGTTTGACATATATTTAATTCGACTTTTTTTTTTTTTTTTTTTTTTTTTTTTTTTTTTTTTTTTTAATCTTTTACCAATTTACTTGTTCTTTCGTTATTTAAAATAAAAATTATGCCAGTTTGTATAATTTGTGAGTAGTTTGGCGATTTATATAATTTGTCGGAACGGGTCGAAGGTATGACAAAGTAGTACCCGCAATTTCGTAATAGAACATTACTGTGTACCAGGTGTCCAGTAAATAATTGACCCATTTTGAACTTAAATAACAAATAAACGGTTTGAGATAATAATGCGCGGTTTGCGGTATTGTTATTATTAAATCAATAAATTTTTAAACATGTACTTTGTTAATATAGTTCAAATTTCGGGGGAAAAATATCGCGCTGGCGGTAACAGGCTGTTTGAATACAGACATGACTCTAATTTTCATAAATATGAGATTTTCGCCTGAATCTGAATCTATATGTTGTCGAATCTGAATCTATATATTGAATCGACTATCAAATCAGCTTCAGAAATAGGGTACGTTGGTTGGAAAGTGATTTAAAATAATATTTATGATTGAACCATCTGTATTATATTTCCCCTCCTCAGTCTTAAGACAGATATTATTTTAAATATTATTATATTGCATTAACAAAGTGCATATTTTAAAATTTATTTATATTCTAATAACAATACAGCAAGCTGCGCATTTTTATCTCAAACAATTTTTTTGTTATTTACATTCAAAATGGGTCAGTCATTTACTGGACACCCGGTATATTAAAAATATGGAAATATATGTTTAAATTTTATTTTGGAATTGGTTACATGAGTTTTTATTTGCGTATTTTAAAGTATGCATATCCATGAAGGGTAAATATTACGGTGGCCCCCAACAATTAGTTTTTCTTTTGAATTAAATAACTCATTGGTTCTATATATATTCTACAACGATTTTACAATAAATAGATAAATATAAAAATGTAAAAAATTGCGGCTGATATACTTTTAAAATGCAGTTTTGTGTCTTTGTGTCAAAGTTCAAAATATCCGACTGTCTATATCTTTGTATTTATTGCGTTTATCGCTACTTCTATGATCTAAATTACATTAGTTTTTATTTTGCGGATCCAGCACATGATACTTTTTCTTGACAAATGAATTTCTAAGAATTTTTATTAATTAAAAATATAGTTATGAAATATATTTTTATGTAAATTTTATGGGAAAAAATGATGTTTCGCTAAATATTATGTATTTGTTTTTGTGACACTTTAAAAAAAGTTATTTGAAAAAAAAAATGTTTTCTTTATTTTGAATGGAGTATCGTGTGAAAGCTTTCGTTACACCGAACAAAACAATACATTTTTTTAAAATTTAATTTTAGGTATTCTATTTTAAGAGATATCTCAGAAAAAATGATGCAAAAATATGCCCCCCTCCTCTATTTACAGATCTAATGAAGATAAAATTATGAAAAAATATGGATAATAGAAGTTAATTTAAAACTTGAATGAAAGCTATAGCGATGACCTTAGATCATACAGTTTTTAAGAAAATGGCATTTTCCCGTTACACATCAATTTTGATTTGCGCGCCTTCAGCAAACGTGTTGAGAAGCGTTGAGAGGCATCTGTCGTGAGACAAGTATAGTACCTGTGCTTAATATGGATACCCTAAGGAAAATGTATTTTTTCACCCCCATGTACACGTGATAAAACTCCAAAAATATATGATCATGATCCCTGGACTGTTGACTATCATTATTAAAATTAGCGATCTTGTAACTATTATGGTTTTTATTCAAATGATAAAAACAAAAATTTTTTACAAATGTCCATATAAGGAACCACTAGTCCCTATTATGGACAGGTGGCTTCTTATTGACCTACTTAATGCACAGGGGGTATGAATGAGCCACTCTTCTAAGGAATTTTAGATGAGAGGGGATAAAAAATATATCTTAAAGTGTTGCGGAGAGGGAAGGGCACAGTAAGTATTTTTAGAACATGCACTTTAGAACGGGGGAGGGGCATTCTCGGTTTTTACTCTTTGAAGACCCATGCAAAGCCCCTACTAGTAAGTATTATGAAGTAATATTGTTGGTTTTGCTTAGCTTTATTGCATTTGTCTGCGAATTTACATCTGTTATTACTCAGTTCTTACAGCATGGACAAATAGAAACTTTTTCAACATGGACAGTAAGTCCCACATAATCCTCATGAACATATCTGTCACATGTGATGCATGGCCGCATGTTTGAAAAAGCATCAATACTGCAAAAGAAGCAGTACGAGCTCTCCTTTGTTGAGGAAGTCATACCATTGGTACCTACGATTTCGCCAACAGATATCCTTCTAGGGGGGGGGGGGGCTTCTTTTTATTTTTCTGCAAGGGTTTTTTGGAGGAAGGTTTTTGGGTCATTGTTCAAATAGCATCTTGTTGAAAAAAGATTTTACCACTTTGATGATTTTTCACGTTATTGCTTGGCAACGTTGAATTTTCTTCTTTCTTACAGTTGTAGTCGATAGGGACATAAGCTGTCCATATTGGGAACCGGGCGTAGTTTTACTAAATCTTGTACCAAATGAATAAGGAAAATTATTTTAAGCAAAATACGCAATAGCAATCGAATATATGTTTTATTAGCTTTCTAAAATACTCCACTTTTCAACATTTAATATACTTTTACCATATCTAATAAGAATTTAAGCTTACACGTAATTAAGATCAGCACATCTCGAAATAACAAGTTTCCTCCTAAATGGCGAACAGCGCACTTTTTCACTTTCCAGACTTAATTATCTTTTCACCTGTTTTTCTTCGCGAAAATGTTTAGCCATATTTCGATCAAAATTATTACCTTTAAAAATATTAGGGGTGTCCATATTGAGAACCCTGTTCATATAGGGTACAAATACCTTATAAAAAGTTTGTTGAGAAAGATTTTTGAAAAGTCGTAGATAATTAGCCGAGATGTTAACCCGTAAATACTCGGATGGTTTGGAAACACATAAAATCACGATGGGCATACTCTATGCGTCATCGGATTGTAAAGCCTAGCTAACAACTTTTAATGATATATTTGTGTAATACATTGTTCAGTAGCTGCATAAAAGCAACAAACGTTAGATTATTAAAAATAGACTTATTTAATATTAGAATTAATCACGTAAATACTACCGTATAATAGGATTACTTTATGACAACTGGTCTAGTTTGAGTATTTCGTGTTAAAACTTCGTGAAATGGTCTTTAGATGATGTGGTACATAGTACTGGGAGATGACAATGCTGTTTATTTTTCTACCATCCCAGACAGAACAGGAAATTCGAAAAACGAAAACTAGACCAGGTATCAGAAAGTAATCCTACCTGTCACAAAGTAGCCCATCTTGCGGTATTGGATTTGTGACTATTCATTGAGTGGCAAAACTGCATATAATTCAAGCGTTCCAACTTCTATGGAAGAGGTGTCCGCAAGATTAAAGGCGGGGCCAAGGTATACGCTACCTAGTGGCAGGGGTGCATAACCAGAGGATTATTAAGTAGATTGCAGTTTCTTTTGTGTGAATGGCAACAAAACTTTTTTGTTTCAATTAAATGTTACTTTAAAATATTACGTAGAATAAGTTTTAGATTTGAAATATTGTAAATAAATATAGAATAAATAAGAAGTGTAGTACGACTAAATATTAACATAAAATATACTAAGATGAAATATCCTTTAACTATGCGATACAAATATCGCTGATTAAAATATGTTCGATTTTAATTATGTTTTTAATGTAATGAAAGATGACTCATATAATTTAGTAAGTAGATTATATAAATGCAGAATTTTGAAGTAGTGTCACATTTTACTAAATTCTTGATGAGCTAAGTTATACAAAATTGTATACACCTTAGTATTTCCTATGATAATATAATGTTTAGCAATGTTTAGAAATGTATAGAATTTAATACTAAATAAAATATTTAACTTTAGCTCCATTTTTAATTATCAATTGCATACGATAAAAATCCAATGTTTTCTTGGTCGTATCGACTTTTATTATTTAACTTGCAAACATTTCATTCTTTTAATTTAAAAACCTGTTTCATTATATACGTATATTCGGAATAACTTTAATTTTAAATGTATGTATTAAATGTTGTTTTGTTAAACAAAGAAATATTGTTAATTTATTTGTTTAAATATTTAACGTTCTAGACAATAATTTTCTTAAAATCGTAGATTACACACTCTCTCTTTCTCTCTCTCTCTCTCTCTTTTTTTTTTTTTTTTTTTTTTTTTTTTTTTTTTTTTTTTTAACAGACAAAGCTATTTCGAGACTTCATATAAAAAATTCAATCACAAATTTCAAGCTATTCTCTCATCATGACAGATTAATCAAGTCTACGAGATATATTGCAAAATATTTTTGTTACAGTTTGTGTCGATAAAATCATGTACATTTAAAAAAATAGTCACAATATCATTTTAATTTCTGGAGAAAAAGAACTAATTAGTACTCATAAGTACCATATAATGCTACGAAAAATATTGACTTTTACCCTAAAATTAAAATAACAATGCGACATTTTTTAAATACATATATTTTTAATAAAAAAAATCTGTGTATTTAAAAAAAAAGTCGCATTGTCATTTTAATTTTAGGGTAAAAGTCAATATTTTTCGTAGCATTATATGGTACTTATGAGTACTAATTAGTGCTTTTTCTCCCGAAATTAAAATGATATTGTGACTATTTTTTTAAATGTACATGATTTTATCGATACAAACTGTAACAAAAATATTTTGCAATATATTTCGTAGACTTGATTAATCTGTCATGATTGAGTGAAAATTCAGAAAATATCCGCAAGAGATGCGGAGATAATAAACATCTGCGCATATATGACGTCAAACCCGCGTATTCATTTGCACCCCTGCCACCAGCTGGCGCAGCTTGTTAACTTACGACAGATTCCAGCATTAAGTTGGTACGCTCTAGCAGCTCTGTTGAGTGGTTATCTCAGTACACCTTCCATGTCTTTAAAAGATAATTAAAAAACAACACTGCACGAACACACATATTTATATACATTTTTAAGAGGTGCACTAAAATATGGCTTCTGTGAAATATAAGGTGAAATGAATAGTTATTATTCATTTACAGGGCCACACAATAAAATTCAATTATACACTACCTGACCATTGATGAACGTCCACTGGCGATTTTTGGCAATTTGTTAAATATATAGAAAAATACAGGAGGAATCATCCCGAAACTCTTAGTGTATAAATATAATGGTATAAGTCATACATTTCCGTGAAGATATTTTCCCGAAACTCCATAGGGGACCGTCAACAAATTAAAAAGGAATGAATATCTTTTGAATATTCCTGTCAAAACTAATGTAGTAAAAGCGCTCAAACTCTAGATTATGATTAAGTACCATATTGTAATAAACTGTGTTCATTTTTATGCAAATATCATGCATACTCACAGAGAAATTAAGGTTTTTATAAAAATGGTCCCAATTTTTTCCAAATTTTTGGCTTATAATTTTCAGAGTTCTTAATATAAAATAATATTTTTTTCTGAAAATATAACAAACAACATGCACACAATAAATTGTAATCAAAATTTTAAAAAAATAATAATTGTATGAAAAATGAGTAGGTTTACTAAATAATTTTTCACTGCACATGCGTCAAAGATATCAAAAATTCATTTGCATATTATGTTAGCTAAATGTATAGACCAACTTTTGTGAAAGTCGCAAAATCATAAGTTGAAAATTCTGAAAATTATCGTCAATTGAATAAGTTGAAAATCCATTATTCACAAAATGAAGCAAAAACAAGAGGGATTGTATCCATATATTCAATGGTTAGTGTCAATATAGAATCTATACATATAATAAAACAGTAGGACCCGGTGTGTCTGTACATTGAAGATAATTGACAAAAATGGAGTCAGGGCGATAAAAGAAAACCAATGAAACACAAAAAAATTTTTTTTGAATTTTTTGTCTGTCTGTCTGTCTGTCTGTCTGTCTGTCTGTTTGTTCGAGGTTATCTTCGTAACTACTGAATGGATTTTTATGCGGTTTTCACTAATGAAGAATGCACACTCCCGGGCAGTGTATAGGCTTTGTTTCATCAAAATCGGACAACAGACAAAAAAGTAACAAAAAGAAACAAAAGAAACTATTAGGTGCGCTGCTCACGTTTTTTAGTACATAACGTTTTTTAGTACATATAAAATCCAATAGATGTCACTGTGCGATTTTAAAACGCGCTATCGTTATGTTTTCGCCAGTCTACTTAAGTATGAGAAAGTTTCAAGCTGGCTGTCGTTCCATGTGGTTTAGTCGGTAGAACGTCAGTGCGCCATACTGATGGCCCGGGTTCGATTCCCAGCATGGAATTTTTTTTCACTATGTTGGCATTAACGCCTATAAGCAATTAAAAGAATTTGAAATATTGTATTCAAGGCGAATTTTCTCTCTGGGAAAATTTCCTTGCATTAATATGTCAGTGTAATTTTTTTTTCGATTTAATTTTTTTTTTTCGAAACTTTGTTTTTCTTAAAAAATTACAGTAAATATTTGATATTTCCCAACGTTTTTTGAATGATCGACTTGCTTTTTTTTTTTTTTAATGTATGTCTGAACCTTATCTAACTACTTCTTCAAGATTTCTTTAGATAAACCGACCAGCGTAGCGGGCGAAGGCCGCTAGTACACAATATGGGACGTACTACTACATTTGGATAAAATCCTTCATTTTTATGCTTCATTTTGGGAACAACGGATTTTGTCATTTTTCTATAGACGATTACTTTCAGAATTTTCAAGCTAAGATTTTGAGACTTTCACAAAAGTTGCTCTGTACATTTAGCTACCATAATATGCAAATGAAATTTTGATATCGTTGACGCATGCGCAGCGAAAAATTATTTAGTAAACCTACTCATTTTTCATACAATTTTTATTATTTTTTAATTTTTATTACAGGGTATTGTGTGCATTGTTGTTTGTCATATTTTCAGAAAAAAGTATTGTTTTATATTAAGAACTCTGAAAATTATAAGCCAAAAATTTAGAAAAATTTGGAACCATTTTTATAAAAACCTTAATTTCTCTGCTTGTTTGCATGCTATTTGCATAAAAATGAACACAGTTTATTACAATGTGGTACTTAATCATAATCTAGAGTTTGAGCGCTTTTACTACATTAGTTTTGACAGGATTATTCAAAAGATATTCATTCTTTTTTAATTTGTTGACGGTCCCCTATGGAGTTTCGGGAAAAAATCTTCACGGAAATGTATGACTTATACCATTATATTTATACACTAAGAGTTTCGGGATGATTCCTCTTGTATTTTTCTATATATTTAACAAATTGTCAAAAATCGCAAGTGGACGTTCATCAATGGCCAGGTAGTGTATAATAATAAAATGGGTAATTGTTTGCGACATATTTTATTTATATTAAACTATTTCATGTATAATAAAATTAATATATATCACTGAAGCTTAATATAAATTATTTCAGGCATAATACGAAATGCATAGCATTTACAGGGACACACAAAAGATTTCAAGTAATATATTCTATACGAAGTACTGTATTTTACCGATGGTGGCTGACGGATGGATGTTGTGCATTTTTAATTTTGATATGTACTTTTAAATTTCACTAAATGTATGCTTGTTATTTGGTGTGTACAAATGCTATAGTTGATATACAGGGCTACACAAAAGAGATCATAAAGGTTTCTGGATATGAGCGTTATTTACTTAAAGGTGGTTTTAAAATAAGTTATGCATTTTTACACTAAACTGCATTCAGTTTACTAAATAGATAAAATGATATGCAGGGTCACGCAAAAAATTGGATACATAGTCACCTATGGATGACAATTTCTGGAAATGTGATTTAAGTAATTTTAAGAGTGTTTTAGTTTGAACTAAATTTTTAGCTAAATACTGGTGTGTAATAAATGTACTAGGTGAACTACACGGCTAAACAAAAATATTCAAGTATGTTTCCATCTATTATTATAAGTTGCTGAAAAAGAAATTTCAACCTGCAAGACATTTTCTTGCTAAAATAAATTTCCCCATTATATAGTATATATGTTACAGGCCAAACCCGATTTTAGGCCAAACTAGATTGGCCTAGGCCAGACTAGTCTATCCTAATGCCCATCGGATAAACTAGTTTTTCCTAGGTCAAACTAGTCTATCCTAACGCCCATCGGATAAACTAGTTTTTCCTAGGCCAAACTAGTCTATCCGAACGCTCATCGGATAGACTAGTTTTTCCTAGGCCAAATTAGTCTATCCGAACACCCATCGGATAGACTAGATTTTCCTAGGCCAAACTAGTTTGGCCGAACGGTCATTAGGATAAAATAGTTTAGCCTGCTATTCATTGTTTTGAACTAGTTTATACTAGGCCGATCTAGATTGTCCTAGGGCAATTCAATTTGGCGTGATTTTATTGAATCTAAAGAACGCCACGGCGCCAACTTTCTAGTTTTGATCTAAATTATCCTGGGCCGATGCAATTTGATGCGATTTTATCTTACAGACTATCAAAGCCTGAGAGCTAATGTGCTCGCATATTCTGTTAGTGTGTATGTAACCATGAACATATGTATGTACGTATGTACGTACGTATGTACGTATGTATGTACGTAATAATTCCTGATAGATTTGCATCCGATTTGCTTCAATCCGATTAGATTCCATCCGATTTGCTTCAAATTTTGGACATAGATTTATCCTGATAACGAACTTCCCTGATTAATTTCGGGAGTTCATTGGATAAGAATAAGGGGAGGGGAACAAAGGGCTAATCTGCACCCCTCCCCTCCTTAATTTAGATAAGTCAGTTTTTCATGCAAAAGTATCAGATTTTTTATAAATTTTAGGTATAAGATCATTTTGATTAGGCACCTCAATGATTAGTTGTGGGTGTTCATTGTTTACGTATAAAGGAAGGAGGAATGAGGGGTAACCCCCTTAATTTATGTAAATAGGTTTTTCACAGAAATTTGTTTCAAATTTTTTATGTACGTTCCTTCTGATAAGGCGTTTACCTGATTAAATTGGGGGGTTCAGAGGTTAAATATAAAGGAAGTACGGATTACTTTTTCAATCGGATAAAAACTTTTGGTTTTATGAAAAGATTTTTAATTCGTAACAGACATTGATTTTTCCACACATCACTTCACTCGAAATTTTTCATATTAAAAAACTAAATAACCGACCCCATTTAAAAATAAGAAAGAGCTTAAATAAAGCATGACACCTAAAATGTAGGATTGAGGGGGGGGAGGGTAAAGTAAGGGGACGCTTGAATTTTTTTTTAAAAGCTCAGCTTTTTTTAACGTTTTATCTGCTAATTAAATATTACCCTTATATGAAACTTTTAGAAACATATTAAAACATGATGTTAAATATTTAAGAAAAAGGATGCCGCATCAAATTTCGTGCATTAGTTCTTCAGTTACAGCTCCTACAAAATTTATGGCACAGACAGTCAGACAGAGTCATAGACTCACAATTTGAAGAACATGTTTTTTGGAATCTTGGAGCACTAAAACGTGTAAATGCGTCAAAAACAGGAATTAAAAAGTTTTCAGGAATCAAACACTTAATGTAAAGACAGAAGAATTTAAAATAAATAAAAGGATGAATTTTAAATGAACTTCGCTTATTTCAATAGATGTGTTTGAGCTGAGCGGATTCGTTTGAAATATTTTGAATTTGAGCTTAAACTTGATTAATTTTCGAGAAATTAAAATTGAATTTGAAATAATTCTTTTCTTTGTGAGCGTGCCAAACAATGGTTGGCATTAATTACAGCACGTCAAATTGAATTGGCCTAGGATAAACTAGACTGGACTAGGCGAAACCAGAAGATTGGCGCCGAAGCGGTCTTTGGGATCAATAAAAACACGCCAAATTCAATTGGCCTAGGACAATCTAGATCGGCCTAGAATAAACTAGTTTAAACCAATGAATAGCAGGCTAAACTATTTTATCCTAATGACCGTTCGGCCAAACTAGTTTGGCCTAGGAAAATCTAGTCACTCCGATGGGCGTTCGGATAGACTAGTTTGGCCTAGGAAAAACTAGTCTATCCGATGGGCGTTAGGATAGACTAGTTTGGCCTAGGAAAAACTAGTTTATCCGATGGGCGTTAGGATAGACTAGTCTGGCCTAGGCCAATCTAGTTTGGCCTAAAATCGGGTTTGTCCTGTAACATATATATCAACCGACATTTCAAATACAGGGTTATTCAAAAGTATTGAAATACATATTTTGTTACGGACAGTAACATCTTATTTCCCTAAATAGCGGAGTTTTGTTGAAGATTTTAGGAAATGTTAGAAATTGTTTCAAAATCTATGCTTAACGCATGATTTTTCTTACTTTTTATTTATTTATTTATTTTAAATTTTTTTCCCCTAGATTATGTTTATTGCGCTTGCACTTGTTATAACTGTGCATGCGCAAGAAAGAGAGCAAACTGAAAGTGTTGAAGGAAGTGAGACTGGAACAGAAGGAGAACAAACTGAAAGTACGGAAGGAAGTGAGACTGAAACAGAAGGAATGAGTGGAACAGAAGGAGAACAAACTGAAAGTACTGAAGGAAGTGAGACTGGAACAGAAGGAATGAGTGGAACAGAAGGAGAGAGTGGAACGGAAGGAGAGACCGGAACGGAAGGAGAAAGTGGAACAGAAGGTGATGCTGGAGGTGAAGCAGAAAGCAATGCTGGAGCTGAAGGTGGAGCTGGTTTTGATGTAGGATTTGGTGGTGGAGCAGGAGGAAATGCAGGTTCAGAAGCTGGTTCTGGGGCTGGAAGCGAAGCTGGAGGCGGGACTGGCTTTGAAGCCGGAGCTGGAGCCGGAGCTAATGGTGGAGCAGGAGGAAAAGGAAAAGGGAGAGGGAGAGGAAATGGAAATGGAAATGGTAATGGTTGGAAAGGATAAATGACCCGCTCATGACTAAAATTTGTTTAATCCTGTTCAGCGATGTGGCAGAACTTCTTTTATGGTATTTTTACTGTTTGTAAGAGCAGCAAAATATATTTTTAAAATCATATGAAATTTTGTTTGTGAATTCTTTAATGCATGTTACATACACATACATGATTACATAAACGTTGGATAAATGTAATGTAGCAACATTCATATTATTATAGTTATGGATTACTTTCTTACAAACGTACATTTCTATGAACATCAAAGTGTCTTCATGAGCATGCAAATTATGTGTGTGAACATGCAAATTGAAGCAATTTTTAGCTGAAATTAAGGACAGAGTGTATTTTTAGGTGCGTTCGTAATTGTGTAAATACGTAGTACCTACAGTCGTCGTTGAAACCGCCCATCCGTCTGTTCGTATTATGTAACACAGCAAAAACAACCCAAGCTAATCGTTTGAAATTTAACATGTATAATTGTAGCATAATTTTATCGAGTCATTTCAAATTTTATGGAAATCGGAGGATTAGTTTAACTACAGGAACAGTAAAAAATATTCAGTTACATTTCGCCAGTGGAAAAAAATAGTTTCAAGAGCATTTTAATGATGTTACATTCTTTAAAACATAATAAAATTGATGTGCATCTAGGAAGTATATACTAAATTATACATTTCTATATAACCTTTTGTGCAAAGAATAATTTCTATTAATTTACAGGGACACACAGAAGTATTCCATTACATAAAGATATAGGGAGAATCATTGTTTGATTTTAATTATATTAAATCATTTCACATTTTATGAAATTGATATACGTTGCTGAGGTTTACTACAATTTACTTCGTTTATAGTAGAAAGCAGTTTGTAATTACAGAGAAGCACAAAAGATGTCGGATACTATACTGTGTACTATTACACGAAGATCTTAATATTTTTAAAACTTTGTTATAGTACGAACGCACCTCATTTGCTACGTTTGCAATTTTCAACTTATTAACCATTTGAAAAATGGTTGTTGTTTTCGGGAGAATGGACCCGATGATGTTACCACTTTTGAATGATGTTACCACTTTTGAATGATGTTACCACTTTTGAATTTAAATTAAATTCTTTATTTTTAGAAGAATTTTTATTTGAATTTAAATTAAATTCTTTACTTTTAGAAGAATTTTTATTTGAATAGTAAATTAAAATGGTTAAAATCATTGTAATAAAGGAGAAAACTAACAAATTTAAAAATGGGTAGACGGAAATTAACAGATACGGAAAAAGCCGAAGCCAAAGAAATGAATGAACGTGAATATCGCATTCAATGATATTAAACACAGTCAACATGTATAAGTTGCTTATTAGTTTGGCGATTCGTATCATTTGGCGAAATTGGTCGACGGGATAACTGAGTAATACTGTATTTGGTTTGGCGCAAAAACGTCTTTCAATGCAGAAAATGATAAAATCAAAAGATTATTGAGCCGCTGAAAACCAATTACGTGTTGAAAGGCGATCACGAAAAAGGAAGCAATTTAATGCCGAACCGATTAATTGTAAAACATCATGTCGCCAGGGCGACCAATCCACTAGCCATGGCGTTTTACTATCGGTCGGTTCTAACCAGGAAAATTTGAGTGCCAATAGTGATTCTAACAAGCCGGAAAATGTTATAGCTATTACTCTTGATTTTCCACCACCTAAAAAGAAAACTAAAAAGCAATCGGCTTGGGAAAAACTGGGAAAAAACTTTTTTGATTCGATGTCTGATGGACCCATTCACAGATGCATGTGCTGCGATCGATTTTGGTTTAAAACCTCCATCACCAAAATTCTGCTCTGTAAAATCAAACAATATATGCCAAAGTCTTACAAGTATAACAGTATATGCCAAAGCTGTATTTTAATAATGATTACTTTTGCACCAACAATGTTAAATAGTTTGAAATGTTTCTTTCGTCGCCAACTTTTATGCTTGGCGACAATAGAGTGATATAACTTAAACGAACCGTACCTTCAAATTGCAGCATGTATAAAGTCATTTATAGCAGTGGCACGGATAATACACAATAAAACAACTGGTATTTAGCTTAAAATGATAGATGAATGTATCGAGTGAAACATTTTTCAAATGGTTGGGGTAATTTCTTAAATTACAATTATTTCAAAATTGCTTTGAACATTTCCAATACCATATCATTATTCGACAAGATCGTGAAAAATTAGAATTATAAAAGTAAAAATCTGCAAAGATTTTTTTCTGCTCGTGGACGGGACTAGTACTTCTGTGTTCTGGGAAAAGGTAAGATTCTGTAAGAACAAGGCTTATCTAAATTCATATAGCAATCTAATATGAGGACCCCAGAAGCCAAGGGATATAAGTATAAAAATTGAAAAAAATGAACTAACAAAGAAGGTCTCCAAACGGGCATACTTAGAAAATTCTGAAAATAATACAGAATGTTCTTCTCATGTGGCTATATATGTTTGTAAAAAAATTTTTAGATCCCGATAGAACGTTCGTAAAAAAATAATGAACATTTCTTTTATATGGCAATTTATCATCAGTTGGCGACAGCATAAAATTTCAAAAAATACTTTTTATATGTCAAATTTTTTTCAAGTTAAAAATGTTTCATTTTGAACTTGTTTAAAGAGATGTTATTTATATAACGTTAGTTTTGTGAGCTTTAATTTGTTTTAACTATATTTTTGTCATAATGAATTTAGAATGAAAATTAACAGTGAAATTTGATGAATTAAAACAAAATTTAAATTAATTAATATTGTTTCAATCTCAAAATTAACTCCAATCTAATTGAGCTCTGTCGATTCAATTTTGTTGCTATGGAAACAAAAACTTCTCCAATATTGAAATTCATTACTGCAGCATTCTTCATCTGGCCTTTATTTTGTCTTACGATTAAATCCTTCTATAGTAAAAAAAAAACTAGCCTTAAAAGGAATGACTCCTGGAATGATGCTGATGTGGAAGATTTCCGGAACTAACGAATCCGGGTTGTCCACTCCTTCTATGAGTCGAATAGACCAATCAGGAAAGGGCTCCGTCTATGCATCGCCATATGGGTTACCATAAAGAGAGGAAAGGTTACCATCGCCAACAATAGCCAAGTTTGTCGCCAACTTGGCGATATATCGCCAAATTTGGCGACCAAAATTAGTTGTAAAAAGTGACGCCAACTTGGCGATAACTGTAATATTTCGCCAAATTTTTAATTTCTTTACAACATCAGTCGTTTGATACATCATTTGAGAGGTTTGCAACTGCTTATTCATTTAAAGGATGTCTTGTGTGTTATCCCCCATTCTTCTCCCCAGGGGGGACACATTTTTAATTTCTTTACAACACCAGTC
Source organism: Maratus speculifer (assembly GCA_964019185.1). Taxonomy (NCBI): domain Eukaryota; kingdom Metazoa; phylum Arthropoda; class Arachnida; order Araneae; family Salticidae; genus Maratus; species Maratus speculifer. Next base: position 132,102,933 of record OZ025303.1, read on the forward strand.
GTGTTACACAAGATTTGAAAGGTCTGCAACTGCTTATTCATATTATGGATGTCTTGTGTGTCACCCTCACACTCTGCTCTCCCCAGGGGGGGGGGTCACATTTTTAATTTCTTTACAACACCAATTGTGTGACACATCATTTGAGAGGTCTGCAACTGCTTATTCATATTATGGATATCTTGTGTGTAACCCCCCCCCCACCTCTGCCCTCAGAGGGGACGCATTTTGTAATTTCTTTACAACACCAATTGTGTGACACATCATTTGAAAGGTCTGCAACTGTTTATTCATTTTATGGATGTCTTGTGTGTCACCCCCGCTCTGCCCCCCAGGGGGGCACATTTTTAATTTCTTTACAACACCAGTCGTGTGACATCATTTGAGAGGTCTGCAGCTGCTTATTCATATTATGGATGTCTTTTGTGTTGCCTCCCCCTCTGCCCCCCAGGGGGGCACATTTTTAATTTCTTTACAACACCAGTCGTGTGACACATCATTTGAAAGGTCTGCAACTTCTTATTCATAACCATGGGATATTGGCGAGCGCAGCAAGCAGGGGTAGCCAATAATTTGGAATCGCGAAGCGATTACGCGGGGGGTTGGCGAGCATAGCGAGCAGGGGGGCGCCCCCCCCCCCTAGTATATGAAAAAATACTTTTCAATATGAAAGTATTTTTTGTATAAGAAATTATTTTTAAAGTGATAAAATTAAACAACTGTAGCAAAAACAACAGAAATATATAATATAAAAATACAACTATGTATCAAACTCTCTCATTACTCAAATTTAAATTCATTAAATACTATTTACACGTATTCTAAAATTTAATTGACAAGAAATTTTCAGGTGCATTAAAACTGTTTGCCTTTGGCGAGAGAAAATGCTGCTCGCCAAATCGCGTAACGCTTTCGTCTTTTAGTGTCAAATACTCGAAAGTATTTTATTTTTTTACTGAGTTTCTTCTGTAATTCCGCCGCTAAGTTTGACTGATCCTTTATTACATACATGAGTTGTCTAATCAGTATTTTTTTTTTTTTTCAAAAAATTCTGACTATGCACAGTATGGATACCTTCCTTGTAAGTGCACAGACGATGTGGAAGTATGCTTTTTTCTTTTCAGGTAAAGAAATACCAATTATTTTCTAACTATGTGCTGAGTTAGAGACAAACCACTTTTACCGAATAACAATTAATATTGATTAATTATATATTTAAAGAAAATTGTATTCTACATTTTTTACCGTTTTTGAAAAAAGATTTTAAAGACCGCAATGAAACAAGCGGCAGTTTCTTATTTCAATTAAATCAATTATTATTGACTAGCCGCCCTTGGTGACCAGTTTGGTCTCCCTTATGTAGTTCTAAGAATTTTATTTTACTTTTATCCGTAATTTTATTTACTTGGCCATTCCTTCGCAAAATCGGTAGATTCTGATAGAGAAATAAAAAACTTGGTACATTTATGTTAGCTAGACGCAGGAGATAAATTGCCAAACAGTGTTACCATTGCATTTTTCTAATTCCATTATTTTCATTCAAAATACAATCCTTTCACTAATTTTATTTAAAATATACAGCTTTAGTCTAAAACTGGAGCATTTAAGATTTTTAACTTTTTATTATTTCTGAGAAAAAGAAGTGGAAGAAAAGAAAAATAATAATTACGACCATAAAACATGACATTTCATTTAAGCATTAAAGTATTGTTTTAATTTACCGATTTAACATGCGAAAAACAAAAAATACTGTTGGCGAGATTTTCACTCGACTAACATAAAAGTACCGAGAATTCTTAGCGATCATAACAAGTTTTATGTAGTTTTATATGAAAAAAATTTTGTTTGAAAATGGCCGCATTACAAATGGAAAACATAATAGTTTATGGCAGTCACATGACTTAAACAATTACAATATAATATAATACCATCAAATAAATGATCTATAACAAAATTATCAATAACGCTAAAATCAGTTGCCAAAATGTAATGCAGACTTTTGGACAATAAATCGTTAAAATAACAGTCATAAAATAAGGACGCTACTTAATCATTATAAAATACGTCAGCTTTATATAAAAAAAATGATATTTTTTCTGTTTTTATTTTCCGGGGGGGGGGGGGCGGAAGGGACATGTGAAACGAAAAAAAATATCATTTACCGAATATAATGAAAGAAAAAAATTAATCAAATGATATGAAACTTAAAGATCTTCTTTAAACACCATCAAAATAATAATAATGATAATAATAAATGTGATAGGCCTTTTGAAAGATCTCATTCTTTCTTCGTCAGGCGCAATTAAAACATGATTTCTACTACGAAAGTAGCTGCAAGACAGGAACGAAACATAAAGGAAAGGAACCAAGCTGGAGAAACAACTAATAGAAAAACAGAAGACAACAGAAATCACAGAAGAGTATTATCAAATAAAAAAAATGCAGATTAGAATGGGAATAAAAAATCGAATTTGAAAATAAATAAATAAAAATTTAAAAAATTAATTATAATAAAAGGAGCACGTACACATACATTAAAAATATGGGAACACATGAAATAAAATGAAAATAAAAAATAAGTAATACATAAAAAATAATAAATAAATAAAATATAAGTAATATCAAACACAATATTAATTATAACAAAAGGAAAACATACACATACATTAAATAATGGGAATACATAAAATAAAATAAGAATAAAAAAGAAATAATGCACAAAAAATAAATAAATACATAAATATCAAATTAAATATTAATTAATACAAAAAATAATTTATATGGTAGAACGGGAAACTACAGAAAGCTTTGTGGAATCAAATTTATCATTAACAATAACGTCACTAAATTGATAAATAGCTGAATTTTCAAGAAAATCCACTTCAGAGATACGATTCCCATTAAAGATAATTTCAGCATTTTGTAAATTAAAATAATTTCCGGGATCACAAGAGGGCTTGGCAATAGAAGATTTAGAATTTTTTTTTCATGATTTACACAACAAGAGTGTTCTTTTAAGCGGATTTCGTTATCATCTTTTAACTTGACCAATATAAGATAAATCACAGCCATTACAAGGAATATTATAAATTCCCCATTTACGAAGATCAGGAACTCGAAATTTAGTAGAGGGGAATTTCAATTTATTGACATGTTTAAAGATAACATTAAAATTGAAACGTTTTAAAAGTTTAGCTACTTTGAAACATAAAAAAGGATAAAAGGAGAGAACAATAAAATTATCAGGTTTGCTTTTCACAAATTTAGAAAAAGTAGAATTACTAGACGGCCTATTGAATTTTGTCACAGCATTATTGATGATAGTAGGATCGAAATCTATTTTGATAGCAACTGTTTTTAATTAACTTCATCCTTAAGGGATGCAAAGCCGGAATAAATTTTGAGAGCATGATTTGTATACGTGTAAAGAACATCAATTTTTGGTTAACTAGATAATATGAGAAAGCATGAGGTGGATTAGAGGGGGAAAAAAGGGTTTTATATAAACACAAGTTTTGAAAGAAAAATCACATTTGGTAAATAAAACATCAAAGAAAGAAAGTTTATTACAACTCAAAAGTAAACTGAATATTTTAGTCAGAGATTCGACAATTTGAAGAATGTTAGAAATATCAAAAGGATTATCAACTAAAAGAAAAGTACCTTCGACATAACGCATCCAACATTTAAAATTTACCAGATTTAATAATTTTTCCTTAAAATAATACAAATAAATATCACGCTAAGAATTGCAGATAAAGGATTACCCATATATAATTTGCCTGATTGTTTGAAGTAACTGTTATCAAATTCAAAAATAGTTTGAGTTATGCAAATTTCAAATAAATTTACAAAATCCTTGACTTCAGTATAAGAGAAATAAAATTCTCGTAATCTTGTTTCCAGATAATAAAGAGCACCTTCAATCGGAACGTTTGTAAATAAAGATTTGACATCAAGAGAAAGCATGTAGAACAATTGGATGGGTTAATATTTTTCAGATTACTAATCATAAGAATTTTTTATAGTACGAGAATTAAAAATGCATAAAGGAGGGGAAAATGGATGTTAAAAATTTCGCAAGAGGATAAGTAACAATATGAGACAATAGGTCTTAAGGGGATATAGGTTTTATGAACATTCAGCAAAGCATAAAATCAGCACAGATGGCTGAAGAAGGAATAACACGACGTTTAGCGTTGTTATTTAAAACAACAGCATTTTTAACAGCATTTTTAAAAATAGAGGGATGCGAATTAGTAGGATCTTTTTTTATTTCGACATAAGACCCTACAGATGAGAGCATAAACTTTATCAAAATAAAATTTTTTATCCATAAAAAAAAAATTGACAACCTTTATCAGTTTTAGTAGTAATAAAATTATCATTTGACTTAAGGGTCCTGTCCCTGCCCGCGAACACACTCACCAGATAAAGCTATATCCCTGTTCGGAGACATTTTCCTAATAACTGTTTCGCATTTTGACATTTAATTTTTTTTTTTTTTTTTTTTTTTTTTTTTTTTTTTTTTTTTTTGCATTGGATAGCTGAGGCCCCTCTCAAGATCGCTCCTTAATAATTTTATCGATTTTGGTCGCAAATATTTTTTATAAAGTTACTTTCACTTTCTGAACCGGTTCTAAAAGTGGAAGTAACTTTATAAAAAATATCTGCGACCAAAATCGAAAAAGTAATCAAGGAGTGACCTTGAGAGGGTCCTCAGCTATCCAATGCAAAAAAATTATTCAAAAATGTCAAAATGCGAAAGCTTATTTTTAGGATCAGTTTTGAAAGTAAGCAAAGGCGGCCATCATTTATTTTCAATATCACAGAAATTGTGAAGATTTTTACTATAAAATATATGAAGGACATAATAGTCCAAGAGCCGACCGCACAAAACCCTAAGTCATCGAACACAAGAAAAATTCTATTATTTTATGGAAGAGTAGTAATAGGGGAATCTAAACATCCATGTCTGCCCAAAAGAGCTCGCAAACGTCACTGAATATGAGCGTAAATTATTTTAAAGTAGTTTTCCAATAAATTATGCATTTTTATGCTGAACTGCAATCGATTAACTAAGAAATGTTTGCCGAATATAGATAAAATGAAACAGAGAACCACTCAAAGAATTTGATGCATGGACGCGTACGAATGATAATTTCTGAGAATGTGATTTCTGTAGTTTTAAGAGAGTTTTAGAGTAAAATAAATTTTAGCTTAATACTGACGTGTAAATAAGGTAGAAGATAAACTAAAGGGCTAAAAAAAGTATTCAATTATGTTTCCATCTACAGTAGAACCCCGATAATTCGGATTAATTGGGATCAGACCCAATCCGGATTATCGAAAATCCGGATTATCCGGAGAATAAGAAAAAAATGAAATAAAATAAAACATACATACAGAAAATCACCTTTATGTTAAACTTATTGATTATTTACAGACAGTAAAAATGTTTACTTTGTAATAAAAAAGTTTGTAATGATTTGCTGTGCCAGTTTTCTATACCTTTTGTGAGCCGTACGATCACACATCTGCTTGAGCATAAGTAGTTCATTGGGTGTAGTGTAAATCAGAAAGCTTAAGGTATTCTTCCGAAAAGATTTCAGAAAAAAAGTTTTTTTTTATTCAGAATACGACGATAAAACAAGTTTATGCAATGGAAATTAACCAAATCGTTTCTCCATCGCTTGACCAAACCGATCCGGATTATCCGGAGATCCGGATTTACAGGGTCCGGATTTGCGGGGTTCTACTGTATTAGCATAAATTGCTGAAAGCGAAATTTCAACCTACTAGACATTTTCTTGAGAAACTAAATTTTCTCATTATATAGTATGTATACTTCAACCGGCAGATCAAATACAGGGCTGTTCAAAATTATTGTAATACACATGTGCCTATATAGAGTAACCTTATTTCCTTAAATAACGAAATTTTGTTAAAGATTTCATGAAAGGTTAGAAAGTGCTTCATAATCTATGCTTTATGCATGATTTTTCTCTCTTGTTAATTTTTTTTTTTTTTTTTTTTTTTTTTTTTTTTTTAAGTTATGAAGGAAACAAAGAACATCAGATTTATAAAATATAGTCAATATTATTATATTTAGTATTATTAAGTGGTCAAAATTTGCGTAGAATGCTTCTTTTTCACGTTTCATCGACGTACGGTGCCGTAATTACCGTTTCTCAGAATTTTTTGCTTTTCACACCCATTTTTGCGGCAATGTCACGGTTAAACAATCGATCAGAGAAAAAAAAAACTTTAAATACATAAAATGTAGGAAATTTTATCCTCTTTAATTTATGTACTGAGGACTTTCATGTAAAACGCATAATTTTGAAGTTAAGACAAAGAAAAGACACGTCTGTTACACGTTTTTTGCCAAAACCTGTTTCCGGAGATAAATTTTGTTGGTTCGTCTTCAGCGACTCAAAAAACATAAAGGCACCCAATATCAAAACTACACCAAAACTTGCATTTATTTGTCCATTTTGGGCACCAAATGCCTGGACTATATTCCATTTTGCGTGGGGGGGGGGGGGATTTTTTAGTCAGCTGCTACATTCTCGGGTAATCTGTTAACGCAATGCAGGTATTTAATTTCAAGAATGTGAGTCTTTAATTTAATACACTCTGCTCTAAATTTTATGCGTTCTGTGAATTTTAAGTATGGCAAAACAAATCCGAACCTTAGAAGAAAGGCTTCACATCGGAGATGAAATGGAAGAGAATCCGTTTGAGAAAAAAATTTAGCATCGCTAAACGTCTAGGTATACCGCCTTCAATCCTCAATTCGATAATTTCGAAAGAGAAATAAATTAGAAAGCAGGCTGTTAAGTATGGAACTTCTGCAAAAAAAGAGAAAAACAAGCAAAGTGTCTACTTATAGTGAATTGGAAAGAATTCTCTTCGCTTGGTACGAGCAGGCTCGGGCATCAAATATTCCTGTGGGTGGGAATATCCTTCGAGAGAAAGCACTTGAAATAGCGGCCTCATATGGCATGAATAATTTTTCTGCATCAAATGGGTGGATTTCACGTTTTAAAATTCACCATGGATTGGTATGCAAGAAATTATGTGGCGAAAGTGCTTCAGTAGTAAATACTGATGAAATAGAGATGTGGTTAAAAAAACTTCCAAAGTTACTAGAAAGATACAAGGAATGTGACATCTACAATGCAGACGAAACAGATTTGTTTTTATAAATGTTTACCAGACAGAACGCTAGCTAAACATTTGAAAGAAAGACTTATAGTGCTACTAGGCACAAATAAGGACGGTTCTGATAAACGAATACCCCTCGTTATTGGTAAATCTGCTTGAACTCGATGTTTCAAGACTGTAAAGAAACTTCCAGTAGTCTACCATTCGAATGCCAAAGCATGGATGAAAAATGATTCTTTTACAAAGTTTCTTCTTGACTTGGATAAATCAATCGGAGTTCAAAAAAGAAAAATCATCTCATTTATTGACAATTGTTCAGCTTATCCACCAGATACGTCATTTTTGAAAAATATAAAAGTCAGTTTTTTTTCCCAGCTAATTGTACATCTGTCGTACAACTTCTTGATGCCGGGATAATTAACTGTTTTAAGAAATTTCACCGGAAGAAAATTGTGAAACGATATTTATGTTTCTTGGAACGAGAAAAAGAACATAGACCAAAAATAGATCTTTTGGAGGCTATTCATTTTATACTTTCAGCATGGCACGAAGTAACCTCTTCAACCATCCAGAATTGTTTCGTAAAATGCGGTTTCGAGCGAAAAATTGATGAAGAATACTCAATAGAAGAGAAGGAAAATAATGACGATGGTGACAAAAATGCTGATGAAGAGTGGTTGCGTATAGCAGAAGATGTATCTGGTGAAATTTAGCGATTATATTTCCATTGATGAAGATGTTGCCAGTCCCCTTAGGACACTACATGAATGTAGTGTCCTAAGCATAGAAGATATGTGTGATGATGAAAAAAAATGAAAATAGTGGTGAAGAAGCAGATGATAATATTCATGTTGATGAAGCTGAGCTTACATCAGTGCCAAGTCTGCTTGAAGCTATTTCGGCATTTGAAACTGTACGAACTTTTATATATGCACATGAAATAACAGAAAAAGGCCAGAAAAATGTGCACATCTAGAAAATTTGTTGTTTAGTTTAAAAAATGAGAGAAAAACCCAACATAAAACTACTGATTTTTTTTAAATAAGTATCAATTTTCTACAACTTTAATTTATTTATTTTACAGTTTGGTGAGGAAAGAATTAGTATTTATTAGTATACTGTATAAATTGCATGCATTAATAATCTATAAACGCTGTTTTTTTGTGTGTGTGTGTGTTTTGACATTAATCCCTCATTCATCGTTTTCCCGCATTTATCATTTTTTTTCCCCACGCACCCTTTGAAAAACAATGGATCGAGGTTCTACTGTAGTACAATGGGACTGCTGGAAGTGATGTGCCTAAACCAAAAATTAATACCACTAGTGGCTTACTCGTAGGTTTCTCAATATGTTTGTCTTACAGTTATTTCATCCTTTGATTGTAGGACAAACACAATGACAAACCTACTAGTCAATCACTAGAGGCATTAATTATTGGTTTATGTACCACTAAACTTCCGGCAGACATGGATCATTAGATGCCCCTATAACTACTCTTCCATAAAATAAAGGTTTTGTTTCTTGTGCTCGATACCTTAGGTTTTTGTGCTGTCGGCTCTTGGGCTATAATAATTTTCAAATTTATTTTTCAAAATCATTTGCCAGCACAGATTTAAGAAATTAATTTCGGCTTTATTAAAGTAAGCAAAATTTCTTTCACTTCTTCCAGGCATTTTTTTTTTATTCTAAAGAAGTGGTGGCAAAATAATTAATTTAAGCCTGCGCAATTATTTTGCCTTTGCGGGAACGCAACACCAGCGGGTTAAGAAAACAAATTTACGAAAAGTCACGTTATTGTTTTCCCCTCCCTCTTTTTATAGGTCAAATATAGTAAGACTTCCAACAAACATTTCAGGCGCTTATGTTTTCGATAAATTTGCTTACGAAATATTTGATTTTCTATCTATCACAAAGGTTACAAAGCAATAGTATGTTTTATGAAGAGAAAAATTCAGCCTTTTTTTTGTAACTCTTTTCAAAGACCAGTGTACTGTTGTTAATCATTGCGTTGTGCCACGCACAATGGGTTTTTACCTGCTTGTGTGGGATTTAAATAGCCTTTTGCATGCTATGCCGAAACTTCTGGTTGGTTTTAATTCGCATGCAACAAAACAGATGGTGTCAATATTTCAACAAATGTTCCTCAAATTTTCCCTGTAATTTTGTATATATTAGCCAGAAAAAATCAGCAAAAGTATCTAGTCAATTACAGAGAAGATTTTGCCCAAATCGTATCCCAAGATGAAGGCTTTCGTAAGTACTTTTGTAACTTACGTAAACTATCAGACTTCGCCGATAGGCTCCAATTTTCCTCAGACGATCCTTGAATGAAAGGATGTATATTGGTAAATTTGACGACATGCTTTAAAGCCCCTGTCCTCGCTCGAGGAAACGCTCGCGAGCTAATGCTATTCCTATGGGGAAGCATTTTTCTAATAACTCTTTTGCATCTTGACATTTTTGAATAATTTGTTTTGCGTTGGATAGATGAGGTGCATGCCGACAGCGCACCTTTTTTTACTTTTTCGATTTTGGTTGCAGATATTTTTTTTAAAAAGCACTTTCAGTTTCGAAACCGGTTTTGAAAGTGAAACTAACTTTGTAAAAAATATCTGCAACCAAAATCGAAAAAGTAAAAAAAGTGCGCCGTCGGCCTGCACCTCAGCTATCCAATGCAAAAAAAATTATTCAAAAATGTCAAAATGCGAAAGAGTTATTAGAAAAATGCTTCCCCATAGGAATAGCATTAGCTCGTGAGCGTTTCCTCGAGCGAGGACAGGGGCCTTAAGAGGACTGAGGGGTTGATTGATACGGAAAAACATGTAAACAGAGCTCTCGCTTCGAGTCCATATAAAAACAAAAGTATTCAGTGTAATTAATTTAAACTTTCTGATATTTTAAAGGTATGTTTGTAGTCTTATAAAATTATAAAATGAAGTTCTTCAGTGTAATATAATAAGAAATATAGCAAAATTTATGTAACACAATTAATTGAATAATCAAAATAGATCATATTAAAAAATCGATTTTTTGAAAAGTTTTCAACCCCTGAGCCCCCCTAAAGCAATATGCACATATATATACAATTTCTTTCTACACTGCTGAAAACGAAATGGATATCATTGTTCTATTATACTTTTTAACGAGGCAAACAAAATTTTCTTTATTAAGAATCAACTCTTCTGGTTGAAGTCAATTATAGAGTTAACGCTTCCCTGAATGCGATAGGTTCAGACTGGTTTTGTTTGACTTCGCGACATAGTGTTATTTGGTGATTTGGTGAGTTACAGGAACTCAGCTGTTGTAAATAGTTGTGAATAAATTGCTTCACTGTTTACAGTCTGTGATTTATTTCAGCTGATACACCGTACAATTTGAAGAACCCTTTATATAGTCAAATTATTATTATTGTTACATATATATATATATATATATATATACCGGGTGTCCCAAAAATGACTGATGGATTTTAAAATTCAATAGCTTGCAAACGGTGACAGCTATTTAAAAAATTTTTGCAGAAGGGTTATGTATAATGTCAGGAGTTTTTTTTTACCGTAATTTTTTACTTTTGTTCGAATTTCAAATTATAGATGGCGCTGACAGCAATTGAAGCCTAGATCGACGCCGAAACTGACCTCACTCAGCACTGATCACCTGGCCTTCAATCGCCGTCAGTGCCATCTATTGTTTAAAATTCGAACTAAAATAAAAAATTACGGTAAAAAACTCCTGACATTATACATAACCCTCTTGCAAAATTTTTTTAAATATCTGTCACCGTTTACAAGTTATTAAATTTTAAAATCCATCAGTCATTTTTGGGACACCCGGTATATATATATATATATTTCTATTAAAACTGTTATTTTAAGCATAATATGCATAACCTTTTTTTACAAAAATATACTTAGCTCCTTTAATACGATTGGTGTTTCGCGAATAAATATTTACTTTCTCCTGCCTTTACAAGGAGAAAATATTGGATTTTAGAAAATTTTCAAATTCCAGTTTTTGACGGATTTACACGTTTCAGATGTCAGAGATAAGAAGAAAAAAAAAACAAAAAAAAAAACATGTTTTTATAAATGTTTGTCTGTGACTGTCTGTATGTATATGACATAAATTTTGAGGGTGCTCTAACTAATGCACGGAATTTAATAAAAAGTTATATTCAGGTAGTCCCTGATATAAATTGATGCTGACTAGTTTTTGGTGTAAATCGTTCTACAAATGGCGTTGCTATGCTACATTTTCTACGATATACGCAACAGCTATACCTCAATAGCTAAAGGACGGATTTCCTTTTCCATTCCGTATTTCCTTTTCCTTTCCAAACTTTAGATTCTGTTAGTCCTTGATATGAATTGATACTGTTTACATTTTGAGGGAAATCGATTAACAGGTGTCGCTGCTATGCTGCATTTTTCAAGATTTTTGCAATAGCCTCTATCTCAAGAACTAATGCACGGAATTTAATAAAAACTTATATTCAGGTAGTTCCTGATATAGATTGGTGCTGATTAGTGTAAATCACAAGATTTACAGGTGGCGTTGCTATGCTGCATTTTTCTTGATTTTCACTATAGTTCTACCTCAAGAATTAATGCACGGATTTTCATCAAACTTCAGATTCAGCAAAACCGTGATATGAACTAGTTCTGTTTATGCTTTGATGGTTTGATGTCAATAGCCCAACAGGTGACACTGCTATGCTAAATTTTCTCGATTCCTATCTCAAGAACTGAAACATGATTCATGATGTATGATACATGAACTTTTACCTCAAACTTCAGATTCAGGTGTAACTTCTTAAATATTACTGCTGTTCATGTTCTGGTATAAATGGCGTAACAAGTGGCGCTTTTATGTTGCATTTTTTCCCATATCCGCAATGGTCCTACTCCAAGAACTAATTCACGAAATTTCATGCTCTTAGAATACTCAAAAAGAGAATAGATTGTCATTTAATTTTGGCACTATTTTGGCGACTTTTGAAACATTGCAAATGCATGAGATAGAAGAAAGTTTTGGGATTGCCACATACGACTAGTTTTCAGTGATTAAATTTAAGTAGTGATTTGGAATTTTTAAGCCCGGCTTATTACATGTTTATTACATCATGCTTGTCCATGCGTAGCATAAGGTAAGTCTTGCAATCGTTTTGAAAATCGAAAAGAATAAGATTGATGTAATTTACTGGTTTTAGACACTAGAGATTACGAAAATGATATTTTTAGAAAAAAAATTGCTGTCCGTCTGTCTGTCTCTATGTCCGTTTATGTGTCTTTCTGTATATCTGTCCGTCTGTCTGTAAACGTTCTTACCCCCAAACAAATTGAGATTGAGACTTAAAATTTTGTGTGTTCTTAGTATATAATAATGGGAAGAACGCTATTAAATATTAGTAACATTGATTATCCGGAGCTATTTTTTTCGGACTTTCGAATTATTCGTTCTGATGAAAATGTTTCGCATTTTTTTTTATTTTTAAGTAGTGGCTGTAAAAGAGAATAAAAATATATAAATTTTGCATAAAGAATGAAATAGATCGGATAATGACTTGTTGAGCTATTTATAATCCTATTTTCCACTCTCTTCGATGTTTCATCACTCTGTATTTCATTCAAATTTCATTTCAAATATGTATTTTAATCAGTAATAATATGTATTTTAGTCAGTAAATTGTTAGTTAATAGATTTATAATTTTTGGAGTTAAAAGGGTGTTTTTTTTTTTTTTTTTTTTTTTTTTTTTTAACTTCTTAATTATCATGTCGACCAAAAAACTATCGCCAAACTAAGATTAAATGCCAATAATAGCTTATCGTAAATGTCACGTGCTTTTGACATTAAATACGTTACATGTGTTTTATATCAATATTGTATTTAGTTTGACATGTATTTAATTTGACGTTTTATTTTTGTTTTATTAATCTTTTATTGATTTATTCTTGAAAAGTTTCTAGTGAACTGTTCTTGAAAACTTTTTAGTTTCTTGAAAAAAAAAAAAAAAATTCTTTGAACATCGAGTGGGGCTTTCGTAATGCAACAATACATTTTTTATATATTTTTATGTATTATAGTAATTTCAGAGATATCTCAGAAAAGGTAATCCAAAAATATGCCCCCTCCCCCCCCCTCTCTTTCTCTCTCTTTCCAGATCTACAGAAACTAAAATTGTGAAAAAATATAGAGATAATAGAAGTTTATTTAAAACTTGAATGAACGCTATAAGGATGACCCTACGTCACACAATTTTCTTAAAAATCGCATTTTTCCGTTACACACAAATTTCGATTTGCGGGAAGTTCAGCAAACATATTGAAAAGCCCTGCGAGGTATTTATCGTCAGACAAGTATAAAGGATTTTTAAGAAAGTTTTTCGATAATTAGCCGAGATATTAACCCGTAAAGACACATAAGGTTTGGAAACACATAAAAACACGCGCGGCGTATTCTATGCGCCATCGGCTTCTAAAGCCTAGCAAACAATTTTTATGATATATTTGTGAAATACATGGCCCAGTAATTGTATAAAAGCAATAAACGTCAGATAATTGAAAATAGACTAATTTAATTAGAATTACTCACATAAATACTGTCGTAAGATGGGATGTGACAGGTGGGGTTACTTTGTGACACCTGGTCTAATTTGCGTATTTCGTGTTAAAGCTTCGTGAAATGGTCGTTAGATGATTGTGGTACACAGTATTGGGAGATGGCAATGCTGTTTGCTTTTCTACCATCTCAGACAGAACGGGAAATTCGAAATATGAAAACTGTGTCACAAAGTACCCCATCTTGCGGTATTGGATTTGCGACTTGTAGTTTCCATGGAGTGGTTCTCTCTGTACGCCTCCCTTGTCTTAATAAACTAATTAAAAGCCATTGCTGCACGGACCAAGGCGGTGTTGCAAATTCGCGAAAAAAAAAAAAAACAAGTTGGAAATTGCACGTGAAGCGTAGCAAATTAGGTGCGTTCATACGATAACGAAGTTTTAAAAATATTACTTTCATATATCAATCTCATAAAATTGTAAATAGTGAATTACGATTAAAACGCTCATCAAAAAATGTTCTCCCTATACCATTATGTAATGGAATACTTTTGTGTGGCCTTGTAAATCAATAACAAATGTTCTTTGCACCACAAATTATGTAAGATGAATATTATAATATGTACTTTATAGTTGCATATAAATTTTATTAAGTTCGCATGAGTGTAACACGATTAAAATGCATTTGAAACATTTTTTCCCATTGACCGTAATGTAATGGAATACTTTTGATTGTCCCTGTAATTGATCTATGCATCCGATTTTCATAAAATTCGAAATAACTCGAAAAAATTATGTAATAATTATGTATTTTAAATTTCAAACGTATAGAATATATTAGAAACTTTTTCCCTATTGACCATAATGTAATTGAATACTTTTGATTGCCCTGTAATTGATCTATGCACACGATTATCAAAAAATTTGAAATAACTCGACAGAATTATGTAATAATTGCGTATTTTAAATTTCAAACGATTAAAATGCATTTGAAACTTTTTTCCCCATTGACCGTAATGTAATGGAATACTTTTGATTGCCCCTGTAATTGATCTATGCATCCGAGTTTCATAAAATTTGAAATGACTCGACAAAATTATGTAATAATTATGTATTTTAAATTTCAAACGATTCGGTTGGGTAGTTTTTGCGTTGTTATATGCGGACGGACAGACGGACGGACTGAACGACCACTATAGGTGCTACGAATTATATAATTACGAACGCACCTAAAAAAGGTTGTTACTACATTGAATTTATTTTTATGAAATGCTAAATGAAGTTTAAATGTGCACTATTTTTACTGTCAGTACTGAATTAAGTTCATCATACATATATTAGGATAAGATTAAAAAAAAAATAGTTATACAGAATGGCAATATTTGATATAATTTAGGCTTCCTATCTCTTTGAACTTTTATGGTGGACCTATTTATGCTTTTTAATGTATACAACTATACCCAACCTTATATTGTATAGTTTTCTACAAGATCTTATTTTTCTTTTAGCAACGATTTTTTTTTAATGATACAATTATTAATTTACTAGCTGTTACCCGTGACGTCGTTCACGTAGCATTAAAAAAAAGATAAAGGCTTTAGTTAAACAAAACGTTTCATTAATAATAATTTAAAATATATATAACACATATCTTATAGGAGGCTATGCAGTAGTTTTTTTATGGGGGACTTAAAGAACTCGGTCAAATAAAATGGAAATGTGTTAGATAATATGAGCAATCGCGAAAATGAAATTGCAACCACTTATACTGTAGAACAACTGTAACGCACCCCAATTGTACACAAATCATGTTGTAGTGTATTTCAGAATTCCATATCAAAGAAAGAAAAATCATATGTCTAATCTAGGTAATAAAAAAAATCCAACATTTCCATAATACATAACTTCGCCGGCCCATTCTTTTCTTCAGCTGTGTATATGATCTATGTGTTTGTAAATATTCTAAATACAATGTTAAAATTTTGCTTAGTTAGAAAAAGTGTAACGAAGATTAAAATTTACCTTTAGCAATTTCTAATAATAGACAGAAACTTACTTGGATTCTTTTTTACAGTCCTGTATACTACGTGCAAATATTTATACGACCGCATATTTAGCTTAAATTATTCAAGCAAAAAACCCGATTCAAATTATTGAATTCATATTTCCGGGAATCGCTATTGCACAGGTGACCATATATCCAGTTTATTGTATAATCCGATAGATGATTTATTCAAATTCTACAAACATCTCTTATTATACTAAATGTAGCTGAACTTCAGGATGCATTAGTTTTCCTTAAAATACATACGATAATAGTAAAAGCTCTTCAGCATTCTTTTCTAATAGACCATACTTTGGATACAATATCTGAGATCTGGACACAGGTCCAAAATCTTTTATGCGTCTGTGTAAATGAACAACAAATGTGATGCAAATCATACTTAACTGCAAGCATATTGTAGTAAATTTCAGTATTTATCATTGTATTGATTAATCTCAGTATATTAATTTCATCATGTTTGAAATAGTGAAACGCAATTAAAATACGCTGAGAATATTTTTCCCCGTGGACTATTATATTACCGAACATTTTTCTGTGATCTTGTAAATGAATGTTAAATCTTTTCACCCCATTTTCTATAGAAATCCTGTTTTAGTGCATTTCAGAAACTGATATCAATTTCATTATTATTAAAATAACCTTAATAAAATAACATTATTAAAATGCGCTGCAAATGGTTTTTCTTCACAGACATTATATATTGAAATACTTTTGAGCTCCCTGTACGCACACTATAAGTACTACACTTAACATATTCAATGGTAACCATGTTCTTGTGAACCTTAAAAATGCATGTAAATTTCATTACATTTAAAATTATGTAACATTATCAAAATACACCAAAAATGATTTTTCCTCCTTAAACCATAATGTAAAGTCTCCTTATGAGTGCTCCTGTGATTCAGCTATAATTGCTACCTGGCGCATTTTCAATGCCGCACATGCTATGGCAAAACTCAATAACGTAAGTTATTTTCGTATGAATCCTACTATATTTACTCAAGTTGAAACACGGACAAACAGACGGCAGACCCCAGCACTCGGCATCCGGTATACAGACAGGCTGAAGTCGTAAACAATTTTAGACCATGTTAGAAAGTGTCAAAATGGAAGTAGTTTCCGTAAAACGAAAAAAAAAAAAAAAAAAAAAAAAAAAACAGTGTTAGGAAAAATCTACTTCAAAACTGTGTTTTAGGTGGCATTTTTGTATAATTTGTACATATATGTTTTGCATACCATAAAAATTTATAGAAATTTATTGTAAAAATATATTCTTAAAAGTGACAACATATTTTTACTTTTTAAGAGCTAAAAAAAGTGGAATATCCATTTACAAACCTGTTTCCAGCACACTTCAAGCGCATTATGCGAAATTGAGATATTGACTGAGGGAATGTATTTTCTCACAATTACATTAAATCTTTAGATTTTAAGCCTGATAGTACATTTTTAAAGTGATTTTTATTTATATTTGAACAATTGAACAATTTTAAGAATTAACACACAAAAATATATTTTTTAATTATTAGTTGAGTTTTTCTTACTTTCTAAAAATGGTAAAAAGTATTTTTCATTGATCATTACGTTATTTACGATATGTATAAATTATTAACATTTTCTAATCATTTAATACTTAATCTTTAAAAAACTTATTACATTTTAAAATTAAATATTTATACTAACCACGCTCAGACGATAAACTTAATTTTCTTTAAATAATAACTTTTGATATCATAATTCAATCTCATTTCATTACAATATCAGAGCATATTTATTTTATTTTTAATATGTGACGTCACAGTCGTCTCTTTTTAGCACTTACTCTAAATTACATTGTGTTATTAAAATGAAAACTTGAAAACTTATACTTTGTTTCAGATATGACGTTACATTGATAAGTTTAAAATTCTTAATGGAAAGTAGTCCTGTGACGTTACAATTGGTAAAAAATTGAATTGTATAGCCTCGAACCGAAAGAAAGAAAAAGGTTCATTTTGATTACGGATTAATATCTGGAAAAACTACTAAAATATTTATTTTCTTGTAAAGTGTGAAGTTATATTCTTGTGAAGTCTTCTAAGTGTAAAAGAAATTTTACATAATCGTCTGCCTGATATAAGAAGAAAAACAATATTCCTCTGACGTCACAATTGGTAAATTGCGGTTTTAACCTCGAACCGAAAAACAGAATAGGGTCCATTTATTTAATTCATTTTGTTTTATCACGTGAAAATCTTTCAGTTGAAAATTAATTACAGAAGATAAATAATTATTCCGGTTTTTTTATTTTTTGGCAACGAAAAGAGAAAGATGATTAAATATTATGGAAAATTTTTCAATTTATTCTGTATGAAAAATAGTGAAATTTTGAATTATTAAGAAAAATATTTGAATAAAATAAATAAAAATTAGCCTATGTTCATTTCAAGTCAATAATCTATCTATATACAAAAATTCAAAGACATTAATCTATCCGTTTTGAGGCCAAGTTCAGTCCAATTTTCGGACACACTTTCACATTTATAATATACTAGCTGTTACCCGTGACGTCGTTCACGTAACATTAAAAAAAAAAAAAAAGATAAATGCTTTAATTAAACAAAACGGTTCATCTATACTAATATTATAAAGAGGAAAGATTTGATTGTTTGTTTGTTTGAATTGAATAGGCTCCGAAACTACTTGACGGATTTGAAAAATTCTTTCACCGTTGGAAAGCTACACTATTTCCGATGAACATAGGCTAATTTTTAATTGATTTAGTAAAATATTTTTCTTAATAATTCAAAATTTCATTATTTTCATACAGAATCAATTAAAATTTTTCCGATAAAAAGTAACCATTTTTCTTTCCCGTTGCCAAGAAAATGTAATCTGCTATAATATTAATAATAAATTAATTAATTCAATTAGTAATTATGGAACAAAACAATTTGTATGATTTTAAAATAGAAAAGAAAAATAATGAAATAGTTTACTGATAAATAAACGACTATTACTGGATTACCACGTGAGGCATAAAATCGCAATTTTGTTGTAATCGTGCCAACGTGATACGTAGATGATATCTGCATCTAAATATTATTGGCAATATTATTGTTTATATAATTTGTTTACATTTTTTGGCAATATTACATTATTTGGCAATACTTGATCTCCCATCGACCAAAAAACTGTGGCCAAAGTATAAGGTTAAATATCAATAATGGATGATCGTAAATGTCACATTCTTTTGACATTAAATATGTTTTGCAAATTGTTACGTCGTCAACTAATTTTAATTCGATATTTTATCTCTTTTCCTATTAATATTTTAGCAATTTATTAATTCTTTGGTTATTTAAAATAAAAATTATATCCATTTGTATAATTTGGCGAAATTGATCGACGGAATAATCAAATGGCACCAATTGTTTGTTTACACTCTATATGGATATTTAGGTTGATAGAATTAGCGTACTTATCGAGTCTCCGCCAAGTCATATGCCAAGCAGTCATTAAATAGTGTTTTAGCCTTACTATTATATCTTTTTCATCTGCAATTATTTTACCATCACTAAAAAGGGGTACTTCTAGGTTATCCCGTCGACCAATTTCGCCAAATTATACAAATCGCCAAACTAATAGCCAAATTATACATGACATAATTTTTATTTTAAATAACGAAAAAACAAATAATTAGTAGAATATTAATAAAAAGTCGAAATAAAAATCCCTTGATGATATTTTAAACACGTGAATCGCATTTAATGTCATTGAATGTGACATTCACGATCATCCATTATTGGCATTTAATCTTATAGTTTGGCGATAATTTCTGGTCGACGGGATAACCTAGAAGTACCTAAAAAAATATTTTGAATGTGAAAGAAAAATCATTACCATGAAGAAATATTTGCAATTAATTTATCATTCATTCTAATAAAAAAACGGTACTACTAGGTTATCCCGTCGACCAAAAAATTATCGCCAAACTATCAGATTAGATGCCAATAATGGATGATCGTGAATGTCGCATTCAATGACATTAAATAGATTCACGTGTTTAAAATGTCATTAAACGATTTTTATTTCGACTTTTTATTAATATTTTACTAATTATTATTATTTTTTTTTGTGTGTGTGTGCATATTTTAGTGCATTTTTTCATGCTTAATTGAATGGTACTAAGCAAATTCTTTTAAATCCAGTACTTGGTGAGATACTTCACATTTTCCTAATTTGGCGATGTCTTCGGCGCAAAAACCTGAAATTTTGAATCCTTATCTATCTATCTATCTATCTATCTATATATATATATATATAAATCTTTCCTTTAGGAAGTTCATCGGATGGTCTAAAATAATAACATGTTTCACCGTACCTCAGAAGCAAATTCAGGTAGAAGCAATTCAAATGGAATTCACCTACTAAAAAAAAATCTTAATTACTTTAGTACTTTTGTAATTTGTCAGTTATTTAATCATTTTAGAGGTATTTTGTCGTCAAAATGAACTTTGAACGGACCAATGTAAGATTACATAAATCAGACAAAAATTGTGGGTATTTGATTCGATATTAAGATTGTTTATTTAAATATATTTCGTTTGATTCAAGATTATTTTAAAGATACTGACCAGCGCAGCGGGCGGAGGCTGCTAGTTAACAATAATTTAAAATATATATAACATTTATCTTATAGAAGGCTATGCAGTAGTTTTTTTATAGGGGACTTAAAGAACTCAGTCAAATAAAAGTAAAATGTGTTAGATAATATGAACAATCGCGAAAATGAAATTGTAACCACTTATACTGTAGAACAACTGTAACGCACCCCAATTGTATAGAAATCATGTTGTAGTGCATTTCAGAATTCCATATCAAAGAAAGAAAAATCATGTGTTAAACCTAGGTAATAAAAAAAAATATCCAACATTTCCATAATGCATAACTTCACCGGGACATTCTTTTCTGCAGCTGTGTATATGATCTATGTGTTTGTAAATATTCTAAATACAATGTTAAAATTTTGCTTAGTGAGAAAAAGTATAACGAATATTAAAATTCACCTTTAGCAATTTCTAATTATAGACAGAAACTTACTGGAATTCTTTTTCACAGTCCTGTATATTACGTGCAAATATGTATACGATCGCATATTTAGCTTAAATTATTCAAGCAAAAAACCCGATTCAAATTATTGAATTCATATTTCCGGGAATCGCTATTGCACTGGTGACCAATCCAGTTTATTGTATAGTCCGATACATGATTTATTTAAATTCTACAAACATCTCTTATTATATCAAATGTAGCTGAACTTCAGGATGCATTAGTTTTCCAAATACATACGATAATTGAAAAAGCTCTTCAGCAATCTTTTCTAATAGACCATACTTTGGATACAATATCTGAGATCTGGACACAGGTCCAAAATCTTTTATGCGTCTCTGTAAATGAACAACAAATGTGATGCAAATGATACTTAACTGCAAGCTTCTTGTAGTAAATTTCAGTATTTATCATTGTATTGATTATCTCAGTATATTAATTTCATCATGTTTGAAATAGCGCAACGCAATTAAAATACGCTGGGAATATTTTTTTTTCGTAGACTATTATATTACCGAACATTTTTCTGTAATCTTGTAAATGAATGATAAATCTTTTCACCCCATTTTCTACAGAAATCCTATTTTAGTGCACTTCAGAACCTGATATCAATTTCAATATTATTAAAATAATCTTAATAAAATAACATTATTAAAATACGTTGCAAATGGTTTTTCTTCACAGACCATAATATATTGAAATACTTTTGAGCTCCCTGTACGCACACTATAAGTACTACATTTAGCATATTCGATAGTAACCATGTTCTTCTGAACCTTAAAAATGCATGTAAATTTCATTACATTTAAAATTATGTAACATTATCAAAATACACCACAAATGATTTTTTCGCCTTAGACCATAATGTAAAGTTTCCTTTTGAGTGCTCCTGTGATTCAGCTATAATTACTACCTGGTCCATTTTCAATGCCGCATATTCTATGGTAAATCTCAATAACGTATGTTATTTTCGTATGAATTCCACTATATTTACCCAAGTTGAAAAACGGACAGACAGACGGCAGACCCCAGGCACTCGGCATCCGGTATACAGACAGGTTGAAGTCGTAAACACTTTTAGACCATGTTAGAAAGTGTCAAAAAGCGGTTAGTTTCCGTAAAACGAAAACAAAAAAAAAAAACGGTGTTAGGAAAAATATACTACAAAACTGTGTTTTAGGGGTGGCATTTTTGTATAATTTGTACATATATGCTCTGCATATACCATAAAAATTTATAAAAATTTATTATAAAAAACATTCTTAAAAGTCACAACATATTTTTACTTTTTAAGAGCTAAAAAAATGTGCAATTAATATCCATTTACAAACCTGTTTCCAGTACACTTTGAGCACATTATGCCAAATTGAGATATTGACTGAGGGAATGTACTGTCTCACATTGTCTTAATTACATTAAATCTTTAGATTTTAAGCCCGAAAGTGCATTTTTAAAGTGACATTTATTTATATTTTCAGAATTGAACAATTTTCAGAATTAACGCACAAAACTAATTTTTTTTTTTTTTTTTTTTTTTTTTTTTGTTTAGTTGAGCTTTTCTTACTTTCTAAAAATGATAAAAAGTTTTTTCATTGATCATTACGTCATATACGATATGTATAAATTATTAATATTTTCTAGTCGTTTAATATTTAACCTTTAAAAAAACTTATTTCATTTAAAAATTAAATATTAACCACGCTCAGGCGATAAATTTAATTTTCTTTAAATAATAACTTTTGACATCATAATTCAATCTCATTTCATTGCAACATCAGATATATTTATTTTATTTTCAATATGTGACGTCACAGTCGTCTCTTTTTAGCACTTACTCAAAATTACATTGTGTTATCAAAAATGAAAACTTGAAAACTTATTCTTTGTTTCATATATGACGTTACATTGATATTTTTAAAATTCTTAATGGAAAGTATTCCTCTGACGTCACAATTGGTAAAAAGTTGAATTTTATAGCCTCGAACCGAAAAAAAGAAAAAGGTTCATTTTGATTACGGATTAATATCTGGAAAAACTACTAAAATATTTATATTCTTGTAAAGTCTTCTAAGTGTAAAAGAAATTTTATATAATCGTTTGCGTGATATAAGAAGAAAAACAGTATTCCTCTGACGTCACAATTGGTGAAATTGCGGTTTTTAATCTCGAACCGAAAAACAGAATAGGGTCCATTTATTTATTTCATTTTATTTTATCACGTGAAAATCTTTCAGTTGAAAATTAATTACAGAAGAGAAATAATTATTCCGGTTTTTTTATTTTTTGGCAACGAAAAAAGAAAGATAATTAAATATTATGGAAATTTTTTCAATTTATTCTGTATGAAAAATAGTGAAATATTGAACTATTAAGAAAAATATTTGAATAAAATAAATAAAAATTAGCCTATGTTCATTTCAAGCCAATAATTTAATCATATAAAAAAATTCAAAGACATTAATCCATTCGTTTTGAAGCCAAGTTCATTCCAATTTTCGGACGCACTTTCACATTTATAATATATATAAGGATATAAGGATATATTTATTGAATGGAACCTTCTGAGCACGAATTTACCGTCTGTTTTTTGCAGACTATGGTTACAACAAGAAACTCGTACTTAGATAAATAAAATAATGATATTAATGGTGTATAAAGTTGATTATATAGACTTTAATTTATAGTTAAAAAATTTTAACCATACAAAAAAAAGAGACTTAAATCACTTGATTTTATGTTAAATTCAAAAATTTCCCAAGGACTTTTGACCTACTATGAACCAAAGTAAAAATTCTCCCAGTGTAAAAATATGGTTTTTCAAATGAAGAAATTGTACTGCAGAAATTTTGGATGAATTTAAATGCTTTAGAACTTTAATATATATATATATATATATATATATATATATATATATATATATATATGTCATGATACGACGATGGCGAATATTCTTGTACTCACTAAAAGTCAACAGTGGAATGAGCTGAGCAGTCGCTCCGGCAGTTTGACCAGCAGTGCATGAGTTTATTGGGGTATTTCCCCATAAGAAAGATAAATCAAAGTCTTTAAATTAATTTTATTAGAACTCATAAATAAGTTAAGTTCTTTCCCGCAATCACCTTGGCATTCTCATCGAATAACTTCCACTTCACCAACTTCGTGAATAAGTTACGTCATCCCATCTTACAATTTATCGGGAAAAAATTATCGGGCGTCCAGGCAGTTGAAAGGAAAGATGCATTCTGAGCTCCTAAAAACCCAAATGAGAAAGCCACATTTGTACGACAAACTAGCCCCTCCTAAATCCGCGTCAATCATTTTAAAAATCCAACCAGGATTAATCTGAGTTTACGCAAAAAAATGATCACCTCTGATTGGCCTAGGATGCATGGACCTCAGGTAAGGATTATATCTTGTCTCGCAAATAGACAAGCCTTTTAACATCCGCGCATTGACACAGATCACGTGATGTTAAATAAAAAATAAAATTACAATCCCTAGAATATTCTAAAAAGGAAAGATTACGAAATAATTTCCCGCCTTTTTGAGAAACAAGCAACAGATTATTAATAAGTTAAATAAAAAAAAAGAAAAAGGACTTCAGCTGTTAAAAGATTAATATATTACGAAACTAAGATTAAAAATATGTTCCACAATTTTAGAATTAAAAGCTCAGAGAGAGAAAAATGGCGCATTTTTTTTTTTATGCCATATATATATATATATATATATATATATATACACTGGTGGACAAAACTAAGAGATGGAAGGCATTTTCCCAAATATATCGAGAAATACTGGATAAAAATAAATGAAAATTGGTATGGATATAACTTATAGTATGACAATAATATGTGCAAAGCAAAAATTAAAATGCCATTCATTGGCAAGAGTTATTGGCAACAGTCCAATGTGGACTGAAATTCATGATGAAAGATGGCAATGAAAGTGAGGCTTGTATGAAGTGTGGTCGCCTCTAGTAGGGTGTGTGGTCACCTCTGACAGATAGACAGTATGCACAACGAGTATGCATGCTGTTAATAAGAGAGTTAAGGATTGTTTGTGAAAGACTCTCCCACTCTTCCAACCGAGCAGTTTTTAACTCCGGAATGGTTCTGGATGGCGGTTGGCGTCTCGCAATAACCCTTCCAAGAGCATCCCAGGCATGTTCAATGGGGTTAAGGTCAGGAGGTTTGGCTGGCCAATCCATTCGATGAATATCCTCGCTTTCCAGATACTCTTCAACCAGGCGCGCCTTATGTGGTCGGGCATTGTCGTCCATAAAAACGAATTCAGGGCCAACAGCACCCCTGAAAAGACGCACGTAGGATTGTAGGATCTCCTGCCTGTACCTCTGGGCATTCACGGAACCAGTGTCAAACACATGGAGCAGTGTGCGGGTATCTTGCATGACCCTGCCCAAACCATCAGTCCTTCACCAGCATAATGATCCCTTTCCATGATGTTACTGTAATGGTATCGGGTCCCAGGTTCCCTCCATATGAATATTCGACGAGAATCAGATTGAAGACTGAATCTGGACCCATGTGTGAACAGAACATTAGCCCATTGGAGCTGTGTCCAGTGTTGATGCTGTCTGCACCATTGTGCACGCTCTCTTTTGTGAAAAAGAGTGAGTGGGATGCAAATGGCGGGCTTCCTGGCATACAACCCTCTTTCACCGAGCCTCCTGGCAACATTCATCCTTGAAACTAATGTTCCTGTGGCAACAGCAAGGTCCCTAGACAGTTGTGTCGCTGTAGACGTCCGTTGAGGAGTATCTGGAAAGCGAGGATACTCATCGAATGGAGTGGCCAGCAAAATCTCCTGACCTTAACCCCATTGAACATGCTTGGGGTGCTCTTGGAAGGGCTATTGCGAGATGCCAACCCCCACCCAGAACCATTCCGGAGTTAAGAAATTGCTCTGGTGGAAGAGCGGGAGAGTCTTCCACAAGCAATCCTTAACTCTCTTATTAACAGCATGCATACTCATTGTGCATACTGTCTATCTGTCAGAGATGACCACACCCTACTAGAGGCGACCACACCCCATACAAGCCTCACTTTCATTGCCATCTTTCATCATGAATTTCAGTCCACATTGGACTGTTGCCAATAACTCTTGCCAATGAATGACACTTTAATTTTTACTCTGCACATATTATTTTTATACTATAAGTTATATCCATACCAATTTTCATTTATTTTTATCCAGTATTTCTTGAGATATTTGGGAAAATGCCTTCCATCTCTTAATTTTGTCCACCAGTGTATATATATATATATATATATATATTTGACTATTTGGAAAATAGTTGTTGCCCTCGGTAGAGAATTGGGAAATCTAAAGCATATCTGAATCTTTTTATTGGTTGAATTCCGCAACTTTTTTTATTTTATTAGTTTTCTAGTTGGTCTATGTTTAATGACGAAAAATGGAATGCTTCAGTTTTTTATTTTATTCGTTTTCTGATTGTCCATGTTTAACGTCCAGAAATAAAATACTTGTGTTGCCATGATGACAAAAAAAGTATTAAAAAGCTAGAAAAACATTAATAAGTTAAAAGCAAATTGAGATACAGCCTTTCAAACAAATTGCATTTAAAAGTACTTTTTTTTTTTTTTTTTTAAATCTATACGACGGTATAAAAACTGAAAATGTGTGATGTTTAGAAGTTTAAAAATTTGCAGTACCGAAAATTTTAAAAATAAAATTTCATTTAAAAATTGTATATGCTTGATACAGGAGTATTAGTTTTTAATCCATGGCATTCGTAATATAAGACTCTGTTATTACGTAAACCACGTTTTTATCATCATAAAAATGATGTTTATTATTATTTTTTTTAATATAGAATTTATTTATAAATCTAAAATCTTACTCTTTGAAAATATAATTTTCCAAATAGTCGTTGTTAAATTATGATTTTTTTTTTTTAACTGGTGGTTTAAATAATAAAAGTTTTTAAAAAAATAAAAGCATTTCTTTTTGGTTTTCCTTACAACAACCCTAGAAAGAAAACTGAATAAAGGTGGACGCGGGTTAGCGTCTTTCTCGCCAAACAATTAGCGCTACGTCTCTTGATGAAAGTCGTTGAAAATGGAATATTTAAAAAAATGTTTATTAATTTATTTATTTTGATTTCTGTTGCATTTCTAAAAAAGTTTTGAACCAATTTTGATGAAATTCCGATGGAATCAATTTTAAAAAATTCTCTTTCTTCAATAAAAAAAAAGAAAAAAGAAAAAAAAAGAAAAAAGAAAAAAAAAGGAAAAGAAAAAAAGAAAAGACAAGTTGAATGTAGATCCTACCATTGCAGAATTCAGTTTCGCCCCCGATTAGAAAAAAAAAATCGATAGAGGTTTTTTAGAAGGGCGACCCCCGTTTAGATTGCATTTTTCTTGTGTTTATCAATATAATAGCAAACAGAACGGCGTGAAATACCAATTGAACAGCAATTTCTCTCTGAGACATTGGAATGGAGGAATAACAAAGAGATACAATTTGACGTGCTACTTCTTCATTGACTAGATTCATCAAAAACGGATTTTTTCTTTAGTTTAAACGCTTTTTTATGGACTCTGAGTAAAAGGGAATGCAATTTAACAATAAAATGTGTAGAATCCCGTTGAATTCGATGAATGAAATTTTTAAAAGACCAGATAAATTTGGTTTAAAAAAAAAGCAAAAGTAATTACATTATTGAATCAATATATAATAAATATATTTACAAAGTAAATGTCAAATTTGCCAGTTACAATTTTGCATGCAAATATTCGCACATCTTCAGTTAAAATTGTAATCTGAGTGCCCTCGAAATCCAGAAATTTTATTTTATATGCACTCACAAAATAAATAAATAAATAAATAAATAAAAAATAAAATAAAAATAAAAATAAAAATAGTTTTATTAAAAAAAACTAATTTTATTTTTATTGTGACATTATTTTCACTAACTGAAGTCATCTGAACAGGCCCGGACTGGCTCCTTTGGGGGCCCTCGGCTAGAGACTGAAAAGGGGCCCCTTACGGGAAATTTAGCGAAAACAGAATATTATATTTTATTTTTAAATTTAGGCTTGGATGACAAAAACTACATTTAGGCTATTTTGTCACTTTGAAAATAGTCGAGTAAACTGTAAGCTTTTTCTAATGTTGTTAACTTACTTTCGCAATATATATTTATATTATTTTTATACACCAAACCTAAACTAATTCCATGCTAGAAAAAAAATAAGAATTATTCATTTTAAGTGGTTATTACTTAAAAATGAGCGTGAGGTATATTTTCGGCAATGAAATGACTGTGTCGAAGTCATAATAATCTAAATCCTACTCCGATACCTAAGTAAATATTAAAAGTGACATAACAGTAATAAAAAAAAGTGGGTACGTGTGATCGCAGACCACTCAGAGTATTTCATTTAATATATCTTTCAAAACAATTTATCCTTTAATTAATAAATCCAAATTGTTGATTTATAATTATTAAATTCTTACATAGATGGCAGCATCAATAAATTTAAAGTAAAAGGAAGTTATTTATTTTAATTAAATTAAAAATGTTCAAATTAAATTATTTAAATAAAATTCAAAATCAAAATTCTTTAAAAACTCGAAATAAAAAAAAATAGCGGAGATATAAATAAAATTTAAATTTTTTAAAAACGAAAAAAAAAATGTTTATACGAACTTTAAAATGCTGAATCATTAATAAACCGCTCGTTTTTAAAATAGAAGAAAATTGTAATTAACTAGTCGTTGCGGGCCACCGTGATACTTACCCATCATGGTTATGCATATTATAACATATGAAAATAAAACATGCGGAAACTATTTATAATTATATTTATAATTTATTAACTATTTATACATTGCAATTCCAAAAAAAAAAATTTTTTTTAAGTATATTTAAATGTTTGTAATATGCATAGTAATGCTCTATTAATGAATTGCTGATGAACCCATTTCAACAAATTATATAAAACGCCAAATTACTCAAGTAGTACCGAATTGCGTAAAAGAAACATCCTTATAACTCCAGAAATAATAATCATATTAACTAACAGTTTACTTCGTTGGAATAAACGTCTCATTTCCAATTAAAATATATCTCTGAATTGAAATTTGAATGAAATACAGGGTCTTGAAAAATCGAAGAATGTGGAAAATAGGATTACAAATATCTCGGCAACTATTAATCCGATTGACTTCGTTCTTTATTTAAAATTTGTGTTATTTTATTGCCTTTTACGTCCTTTCCTTAAAATAAAAGAATTCGAAAATTTTTATATACCTTTCATCAAAACAAATTTTTTGAGAATCCGAAAAAAATAGTTCCGGAAAATCGATATTACTAATATTAAATAGGCTTCGTCCCATTCTGACATAGTAAGCACATACAAAATTTCAAGTCTCTATCTCAATTTGTTCGGGAGTTAGAGCGTTTACAGACAGACAGACGGACGGACGGCAATTTTTTTTTCTAAAAATATGTTTTTCGGAATCTTCAGTATCTAAAACGTGTACATACGTCAAAAAAAATTTTTCGATTTTCAAAACGATTGCAAGACTTACCCTATACTACGTATGATGGGTAAGTAAAAATAATATATATGATATTAGTGATAAAAAATAATATAAACCCTTAAATCGGCAAAAAGTACGAATTTTTAAAAAAAAAAATTTCTAACTTACTAGGGAACTGCAAGAAGTTTAAGTCACCGATTTTGACGAAAGTGGTATCGTTGAAAAGATTTCATTGTGAAGAGTAAAAAATTCAATGGAACTACCCGACGGAAATGAGCCTTTTTCGAGATATCCGACAATTTATGCCACGTAGCTAGTGTTCACTTACTGGGAAACCGCAAAAAATTTTGATCTCGATTATAACGAAAGTGATATCCCTGAAAAGATATTATCGAGAGGATTAAAAAACTCAATGGAATCACCCGTCGGAAATGAAATGTTTTCAAGATATCCGACAATTTTTATCACGTAGCTAATCCACACTTACTAGGAAACAGCATTAAGTTACATAAATTGTCGGATATCTTGAAAGCGACTCATTTCCTCATTTCCATTGAGTTTTTTACTTCTCAAAATGATATCTTTCCAACGACATCATTTTCGTTCAAATCAAGACAACAATTTTTTGCGGTCCTCTATTAGGTGTGCACTAGCCCAGTATGCATTACTAGCTACGTGGCTTAAATTATCGGATATCTCAAAAACAGCTCATTTCTAATGGGTAGTTTTTTTTTAATTTTTTACTCCTTTCGATAAAATCTTTCCAACAATACCACTTTTGTCAAAATCTAAACTAATGTTTTTGCGATTCCCCAGTAAGTATGCACTAGCTACGTTACATAAATTGTCAGATATCTCGAAAACGACTCGTTTCCGACGGGTAGTTCCATTGAGTTTTTTACTCCTCATAATGAGATCTTTCCAACAATAGAACTTTCATTAAAATCGGTGACTTATACTTCTTGCAGTTCCCTAGTTAGTATGAAAACTTCAAATTCCAGGATCACGGTTCTACATGTGAATCTTCTGCTTACTAGCGAGTCTGTTTTCTTAAAAGTCTTCCACATACCATTCCTTGAAGGACATAGCTGACGCTTTGTTTGTTCGTGCTTTATGCTGGCCAATTATCTACAAGTGGGATATAGGTCCTAAGGGGAGGGGTGACCTCCGTGGGGGGGGGGGTCTTTCTAAGGGAACCTAACCCGTATTTACGCAAGAAAATGCAATGTTCGTAGAAAACCACGGAAAACTCCGAACGGTTAGGCCGATGGTCGCGATTGGGTTCGAACCCAGCACCTATCGTCTACCAGTTTGGAGGTCAGAACCTCTCGGCCACTGGAGGAGTCATAGCTAACGCAAATTGCCAACTCGTAACAGTTATATCTGGAGTACTACCTACCATCATGCTGAGTATTAGGCTATTATATGGGTCTTTTAATATAATATTACAGAACACTGAACCTATTATTTGTTGTAGAGGCTTTCATGGGCCCGGGTTTGGCCCGAAACCCGTATCCTGCCCGATCTGCATGCCGGTCAGGCAAAGAAATTTAATGGGAGTGCTGGATCGATGAAAAAAAAAATAGGGAACCTGCCAATCCGATATAAAAACTTAAATTAAACGAAGATGATAAAATATGATCCGCTTTCAGTGAATGAATGACTTTCGCGAAAATGAGTATAAATATGCCTCACGAACCGATGCTAGTTTGACACCATCCAAACAAAAACGCGGGCACTGGAAAGTTATGCGATATCAGATGCAGGGTTTAACTTTTTCAGCAGACTCATACCTAATTCCGTGATCAGGTGTGCACTTTTTTCTACGTAGTAGAGTCGGGCCAGAACTGGACTTAAATGTTCTCAGAATGTCTCGAGCAGTTACTATGCTTTTTAAAAATATTAATAGCGATAATAAACTTCGGTTAATTGAATCTTTGGAAGTATAACTTAAGGTGGTTTTCAGTCCATTTCTCAATAACGCGCAACTTTCAGACTAATTTTTAACTGTAAATGCATAAAATTGACATGCGTGACTATTAAAGGATTTGGGAATAGACATTTTTTTCCATTTTTGGTAAATAAATTATCAAATGGTAAGAGATTTTTGTCACGTGACTTCAGGTTTTTCCCCTTTTCAATGATATCGCTCCGAAAAATTCAATTCAAAAAGCTAGCTTTGACAATGTTTCTATAAGATATAATGTCTTTATCAAAAATGGAAGACACCATTCGATTACATATGTTCTGAATAAGAAAAAACAGCAAAACTTATACATTTCCGAAGAAAATGGATTTAGAAATGTGCCAGGAACTAACTCCTTTGGATTTGAAAGAAGTTCTAATAAATGACAGAGAAATATTTTCACAAATATTTTTTATAATACATCTTCAAAAGTTAATCGTGTTTTTACCGTCTTTTTTTTTTAACCATTTGAAAAATGGTTGTTGTTTTCGGGAGAATGGACCCGATGATGTTACCACTTTTGAATGATGTTACCACTTTTGAATGATGTTACCACTTTTGAATTTAAATTAAATTCTTTATTTTTAGAAGAATTTTTATTTGAATTTAAATTAAATTCTTTACTTTTAGAAGAATTTTTATTTGAATAGTAAATTAAAATGGTTAAAATCATTGTAATAAAGGAGAAAACTAACAAATTTAAAAATGGGTAGACGGAAATTAACAGATACGGAAAAAGCCGAAGCCAAAGAAATGAATGAACGTGAATATCGCATTCAATGATATTAAACACAGTCAACATGTATAAGTTGCTTATTAGTTTGGCGATTCGTATCATTTGGCGAAATTGGTCGACGGGATAACTGAGTAATACTGTATTTGGTTTGGCGCAAAAACGTCTTTCAATGCAGAAAATGATAAAATCAAAAGATTATTGAGCCGCTGAAAACCAATTACGTGTTGAAAGGCGATCACGAAAAAGGAAGCAATTTAATGCCGAACCGATTAATTGTAAAACATCATGTCGCCAGGGCGACCAATCCACTAGCCATGGCGTTTTACTATCGGTCGGTTCTAACCAGGAAAATTTGAGTGCCAATAGTGATTCTAACAAGCCGGAAAATGTTATAGCTATTACTCTTGATTTTCCACCACCTAAAAAGAAAACTAAAAAGCAATCGGCTTGGGAAAAACTGGGAAAAAACTTTTTTGATTCGATGTCTGATGGACCCATTCACAGATGCATGTGCTGCGATCGATTTTGGTTTAAAACCTCCATCACCAAAATTCTGCTCTGTAAAATCAAACAATATATGCCAAAGTCTTACAAGTATAACAGTATATGCCAAAGCTGTATTTTAATAATGATTACTTTTGCACCAACAATGTTAAATAGTTTGAAATGTTTCTTTCGTCGCCAACTTTTATGCTTGGCGACAATAGAGTGATATAACTTAAACGAACCGTACCTTCAAATTGCAGCATGTATAAAGTCATTTATAGCAGTGGCACGGATAATACACAATAAAACAACTGGTATTTAGCTTAAAATGATAGATGAATGTATCGAGTGAAACATTTTTCAAATGGTTGGGGTAATTTCTTAAATTACAATTTTTTTTTTTTTTTTTAACCATTTGAAAAATGGTTGTTGTTTTCGGGAGAATGGACCCGATGATGTTACCACTTTTGAATGATGTTACCACTTTTGAATGATGTGGTCACTTTTGAATTTAAATTAATTTCTTTACTTTTAGAAGAGTTTTTATTTGAATTTAAATTAAATTCTTTACTTTTAGAAGAATTTTTATTTGAATAGTAAATTAAAATGGTTAAAATCATTGTAATAAAGGAGAAAACTAACAAATTTAAAAATGGGTAGACGGAAATTAACAGATACGGAAAAAGCCGAAGCCAAAGAAATGAATGAACGTGAATATCGCATTCAATGATATTAAACACAATACGCGTACTTAAACAATCATAAAGTGATTTTTATTTCTTCTTTTGCTATTTAAAATAAAAATTTAGTCAACATGTATAAGTTGCTTATTAGTTTGGCGATTCGTATCATTTGGCGAAATTGGTCGACGGGATAACTGAGTAATACTGTATTTGGTTTGGCGCAAAAACGTCTTTCAATGCAGAAAATGATAAAATCAAAAGATTATTGAGCCGCTGAAAACCAATTACGTGTTGAAAGGCGATCACGAAAAAGGAAGCAATTTAATGCCGAACCGATTAATTGTAAAACATCATGTCGCCAGGGCGACCAATCCACTAGCCATGGCGTTTTACTATCGGTCGGTTCTAACCAGGAAAATTTGAGTGCCAATAGTGATTCTAACAAGCCGGAAAATGTTATAGCTATTACTCTTGATTTTCCACCACCTAAAAAGAAAACTAAAAAGCAATCGGCTTGGGAAAAACTGGGAAAAAACTTTTTTGATTCGATGTCTGATGGACCCATTCACAGATGCATGTGCTGCGATCGATTTTGGTTTAAAACCTCCATCACCAAAATTCTGCTCTGTAAAATCAAACAATATATGCCAAAGTCTTACAAGTATAACAGTATATGCCAAAGCTGTATTTTAATAATGATTACTTTTGCACCAACAATGTTAAATAGTTTGAAATGTTTCTTTCGTCGCCAACTTTTATGCTTGGCGACAATAGAGTGATATAACTTAAACGAACCGTACCTTCAAATTGCAGCATGTATAAAGTCATTTATAGCAGTGGCACGGATAATACACAATAAAACAACTGGTATTTAGCTTAAAATGATAGATGAATGTATCGAGTGAAACATTTTTCAAATGGTTGGGGTAATTTCTTAAATTACAATTTTTTTTATTTATTTATTTATTTTTTTTTTTTTTTCTAAACTACATTAATTTTATAATGAATCTTTATTTGAATATTCAAAAATCTAGGCTTTTCTAAGTAATCATTAATGTTATTATTGTGTATTTTCTATGTTGAGAAAATATCGTGATTTTAAAGTATAGTTTTAAAATATAAAATATTTCATAAATGTGTATGCAGTATTCTTTAAAAG
Source organism: Maratus speculifer (assembly GCA_964019185.1). Taxonomy (NCBI): domain Eukaryota; kingdom Metazoa; phylum Arthropoda; class Arachnida; order Araneae; family Salticidae; genus Maratus; species Maratus speculifer. The sequence continues at coordinate 132,137,377 of OZ025303.1, forward strand.
GATCTTAATTGTATGTTAAGAAAAACTAATTTTTTTATGCAAATTGAGTGGAATCGAGTCGTTCTTACTACTTAACCAAGTATTAAGAGTTTTAAACATTTTTCAATGTTTAAAATTTTTCTCATTTTTAGGTGCGTTCGTAATTATGTAAATACGTAGCACCTATTGTTGTCGCTCAGTCCGTCCATCTGTCCGTCTGTCTGTCTGTCCGTCCGTCTGTCCGCATATAACAACGCAAAAACTACCCAACTGAATCGTTTGAAATTTAAAATACATAATTATAACATAATTTTGTCGAGTCATTTCAAATTTTATGAAAATCGGATGGATAGATCAATTACAGGGACAATCAAAAGGATTCCGTTACATTACGTTCAATAGGGAAAAAAGTTTCAAATGCATTTTAATCGTTTGAAATTTAAAACACATAATTATTGAGTAATTTTGTCGAGTTATTTCAAATGTTATGAAAATCAAATGCATAGATCAATTACAGTGACAATCAAAAGAATTCCGTTACATTACGGTCAATGGGGAAAAAAATTTTCAAATGCATTTTAATCGTTTGAAATTTAAAACACATATTTATTGAGTAATTTTGTCGAGTTATTTCATATGTTATGAAAATCGGATGCATAGATCAATTACAGGGACAATCAAAAGGATTCCGTTACATTACGGTCAATGGGGGAAAAAATTTCAAATGCATTTTAATCGTTTGAAATTTAAAAATATAATTATTGCGTAATTTTGTCGAGTCATTTCAAATATTATGAAAGTCGGATGCATAGATCATTTACAGGGACAATCAAAAGTATTCCATTACATTACGGTCAATGGGGAAAAAGTTTCAAATGCATTTTAATGATGTTACACTCATTCGAACATAATAGAATTGGCATGAATCTATGAAATATATACTAAAATATGCATTCTGTACAATCTGTGATGCAAAGAATTTTTATTATTAAATTACAGGGCCACACAAAAGTATTCCACTACATAATGCTATACGGTACATTGTTTGAGACGTGTTTTAATTATATTCAACTATTTCACATTTTATGAATAAGATATACGTTGCTGAGGTGTAATAAAAATTACTTCCTGCATATTTACAGAAACGTAAAGATTTCGACTACTATACTGTATCCGGAGTACGCTCTACTATATCAGCAAGATCTGAATATTTTTAAAACTTCGTTATCGTACGAACGCACCTCATTTGCTACGTTCACGTGCAATTTCCAACTTGTTTTCTTTCCTTTTCGTACTGTCGAACTGTCGTTTCCTTTTCAACTGCTTCATGCTGACCACACTGTGAAATTGCACTAGTTACAACCATACTATACTATGCGAGATTGGCAAATGAGCGTCGCGATGCACTCTGAAACTGATTATAGGAGTACTGCAGAAAAAGCGATGTATCAATCAGCAGCCCTATTCCGTCTGTCCAACGACATGACACGACGAAACTATATAAGTTACCATGAAAAAACTATCAATTGTTTAAAATTTATTGCAAACGCATATTATTATTGGAAAATACTCAGTTTTTTCTTACGTAAGGAGTAATTATAAAATCGTATATTCCTTTTTTTGAATTGCACTTCCGGGGCCCCTTTGGGCCGGGGGCCCTCGGCGATCGCCGACCAGCCGACCTGGCCAGTCCGGGCCTGCATCTGAAAGTAAAATCTCAATCTCAGTGTCCATAATGAAAAGAAATATTGAAATGTAATATCGCGTACTACTAGGTTATCCCGTCGACCAAAAAATTATCGCCAAACTATAAGATTAAATGCCAATAATGGATGATCGTGAATGTCACATTCAATTACATTAAATACGATTCATGTGTTTAAAATGTCATTAACTGATTTTTATTTCAACTTTTTATTAATATTCTACTAATTATTTGTTTTTTCGTTATTTAAAATAAAAATTATGTCAATATGTATAATTTGGCTATTAGTTTTGCGATTTGTATAATTTGGCGAAAATGTTCGATGGGATAACAGAGTAGTACCTAATATCGTTATGAGTAAAAATGCGATGTTTTAAATAGTGACGTCATTTTCTCTTCAAATGTTTTTTAAAAATTACTGTTATTAGTAATATGAAAAAGGCATCCGTAATAATATTGTAATTCCCATTTATCTGGTTGCTGAATGACATCATATTCCTCATTTGAAATTTTTCTTATTTTGCTTTAGACATTAATTTTTATCATAAATTATTTTCTGTTATTTTATTTACATTCTGTTATTTTATTTACATTAATATTATTTCTCAGTAAATATTTTTTTTAACCTCAATTAGTGCATAATTATTAGCAATCATTTTGGAAAATAAATTTTTATTATCGAGAGAAAAGCTAAACTCTGTTGCCATCATTTTGAAGAAATGTCATGAAAAAGCTTTTAAAATTAAAAATAAATATAAAAATGGAAATAAATTAAAAAATAACTAAAATGGGCACAATTACAAATAAATAGCTTTCATTTAAAAAAAATAACTATCAAAATCGGTTGAGTAGAAAATTCAGAGCTGATGACACGACATTTTTAGCTTGTCTGAAAGAAATAGCATCGGAGGCTAAAAAAAGGAAAAGAAACATGAATATGTTGCATAAATTCGGAGTAAATAATGTTTGAACATACATAAAACAACTGGGTAAGTGTGATCGCAGATCGCACAGAGGGTTTCGTTTAATATTTCTTTCAAAACAACTTATCCTTTCATTGATAAATCCAAATTGTTAATTTATAATTATTAAATCTTACATACAAGGTAGCACCAACAAATTTAATTTTGAAATAATTCTCAAAGGAAGTTACTTATTTTTATCAAATTAAAAATATTTAAATCAAATTATCTATCCCTATAATAAAAGCTAAATGTATCTGCACGTAATGAATGTGCGATTTTGATGGCAACACTTTGAAATTTAAAATGAAATTTCGGTTTTGCGTTTTTTGCTACTACAAATTTTTAAACTTCTAAACATTGCTCATTTTCCCCATAATGTCGTGAGGGGAAAATGCACTTTAAATGCGATGTATCTGAAAACTGCATCTTAATTTGTTTTCGAGATATTAATTTTTTTGTAGTTTTTAATATAATTTTTATAATTGTAGCAACAGAAGTACACCATCTCTATTAAAAGGGAAATAGGAAAATAATTTTTATATCTATTTAAACTTGCGTGCAACAATTAAGGGGAAAAAAATTGAACTGATGATATTAAAAAATATATTTTAATTATAGTCTTTTCCAAAATTTTATGATCTGTTGTATGATAAGAGGTATTCAGCTGTAAGTATACACAAAATTTGAACTCTCTGACTTTATATAGTTTTAGCGTACGTATTCCGTGACGGACAGACAGAGGACAGAGACGAATAGGGTTTCGTCAGATGAACGAAATCATAAAAAAGGGATCATAGCTTTGTTGTACATTGGCTACTCGTGCAGCAACGGGTACTTCGCACCCAGCTGACCCTGTGATTCGACAAGCAGCTAACGCACAACAGAATGAAGAAAAAATATTGATTTTATTGATTTTTATTGAAATTTTAAAAAAGTAAGAAACCAATTCCGATTAAATTTAAATGGAACCAATTCGAGAGTATAGTCTTTCAGTTTAAAAAAAAATCACAAGAATCGGTCGCTTATTATAGGGACAATCAAAACTTTTGAATTACTTTACATCCTATGGGGAAAAAATTCGTTTCAAATGAATTTAAAAATGTTACCCCCTGATAAACATATTCAAATTTATATACATTTAAGATGTAAAATATGCCTTCTGTAAAATATAAGGTGAAATGAATAGTTATTATTCATTTACAGGGCCACACAATAGAATTCAATAATTACACAATGGTAAAACAGGTAATTTTTTTGCGACATATTTTAATTATATTAAACTATTTCATGTATAATAAAATTAATATACATCACTAAAGCTTAATATAAATTATTTCCCACATAATACGAAATGCATAGCATTTACAGGGACACACAAAAGATTTTAAATAATATATTCTATACGAAGTACTGTATTTTACCGATGGTGGCTGACGGATGGATGTTATGCATTTTTAATTTTGATATGTACTTTTACGTTTCACTAAATCTATGCTCGCTATATGGTGTGCATAAATGCTAGTTGATATACAGGGCTACACAAAAGAGATCGTAAACGTTATCGGATATGAGTGTTATTTACTTACAGGTGGTTTTAAAATAAATTATGCATTTTACGCTGAAAAGGATTCAGCTTATCAAATAGATAAAATGATATGCAAGGTCACACAAAAAATTGGATACAAAGTCACCTATGGATAAAAATTTTGGAAATGTGATTTAAGTAGTTTTTAGAGTGTTTTAGTTTGAACTAAATTTCAGATAAATAGTGGCGTATAATAAAGGTACTAGGTAAACTACAGGGCTAAACAAAAGTATTCAACTATGTTTCCATCTATTAGTATAAGTTGCTAAAAGAGAAATTTCAACCTGCTAGACATTTTCTTGCTAAACTAAATTTTACTATTATATAGTATATGTATATCAACCGATATATCAAATACATGGTTGTTCAAAAGTATTGGATTACGTATCTTATTATAGACAGTAACACCTTATTTCCCTAAATAACGAAGTTTTGTTGAAGATTTCAGGAAATGTTGGAAAGTGTTTCAAAATATGCTTAACGATTTTTCTTACTTTTTATTTATTTTTTAAACTTTTTTTTTTTTTTTTTTTTTTTTTTTTTTTTCAGATTGTGTTTATTGCGCTTGCACTTGTTATAACTGTGCATGCACAAGAAGGAGAACAAACTGAAAGTGTTGAAGGAAATGAGAGTGGAACAGAAGGAGAGGGTGGAACAGAAGGAGAAAGTGGAACAACAGAAGGAGAAAGTGGAACAACAAAAAGAGAGATTGGAATGGAAAGAGAGAGTGGAACAGAAGGAGAAAGCGGGACGGAAGAAGAAAGTGGAATAGAAGGAGAGAATGGAACAGAAGGAGAGAGTAGAATGGAAGGAGAGAGTAGAATGGAAGGAGAGAGTGGAACAGAAGAAGAAAATGGAACAGAAGAAGAGAGTGAAATGGAAGGAGAGAGTGGAACAGAAGAAGAGAATGGAACAGAAGGGGAGAGTGGAATGGAAGGAGAGAGTGGAACAGAAGGAGAAAGTGGAACAACAGAAGGAGAAAGTAGAACAACAGAAGGAGAGAGTAAAATGGAAGAAGAGAGTGGAACAGAAGGAGAAAGTGGGACGGAAGAAGAAAGGAGAATAAAAGGAGAGAGTGGAACAGAGGGAGAAAGCGGGACGGAAGAAGAAAGGGGAATAGAAGGAGAGAGTGGAACAGAAGGAGAAAGCGGGACGGAAGAAGAAAGTGGAATAGAAGGAGAGAGTGGAACAGAAGGAGAAAGCGGGACGGGAGAAGAAAGTGGAATAGAAGGAGAGAATGGAACAGAAGGAGAGAGTGCAATGGAAGGAGAGAGAGGAACAGAAGAAGATAATGAAACAGAAGAAGAGAGTGAAATGGAAGGAGAGAGTGGAACAGAAGAAGGGAATGGAACAGAAGGAGAGAGTGGAATGGAAGGAGAGAATGGAACAGAAGAAGAAGGTGGTGCAGGCAGTGATGCTGGAAGTGAAGCAGAAGGCAACGCTGGAACTGAAGGTGGAGCTGAAGCCGGAGCTGAGGGTGGAGCTGGTTTTGATTTAGGATTTGGTGGTGGAGTAGGAGGAAATGCAGGTTCAGAAGCTGGTTCTGGGGCTGGAAGCGAAGCTGGAGGTGAGGGTGACTTTGGAGCCGGAGCTGGAGCTGGAGCTGATGATGAAACTAATGGTGGAGCCAATGGTGGAGCCGGAGGAAAAGGGAGAGGGAGAGGGAGAGGAAGAGGAAGAGGGAGAGGGAGAGGGAGAGGGAGAGGGAGAGGGAGAGGGAGAGGGAGAGAGAGAGGGAGAGGAAGAGGAAATGGAAAAGGAAATGGTAATGGCTGGGGAAGAGAAAAGACCCAGTCTTGACTAAAAATTGTTTAATCCTGGTCAGCAAAGTGGCAGAACTTCTTTTATGGTATTGTTAGTGTATGTAACAGCAGCAAAATGTATATAAAAATCACATGAAATTTTGTTTGTATATTCTTTAAGGCATGTCAAATACACATACATGATTATATACACGTATGGATAAATATAATGTAGCAACATTCTTATTATCATAGTTATGGATTACTTTCTTACAAACGTACATTTCTATGAACACCAAACTCTCTTCCATGAACATGCATGTTATGTCTGTGAACATGCAAATTGAAGCACTTTATAGCCGAAATTAAGGATAGTGTATTTTTAGGTGCGTTCCTAATTGTGTAAATATGTAATACATATAGTCGTCGTTGAGCCCGTCCGTCCATCCGTCCGCATGTAACACAGCAAAAAGTACCCAACCTAATCGTTTGAAATTGAACATGTATAATTGTAGCATAACTTTATCGAGGCATTTCAAATTTTATGGAAATCGGATGATTAGTTTAACTACAGGAACAATAAAAAATATTCAGTTATGTTTCGCCCAGTGGTAAATAATAGTTTCAAGTGCATTTTAATGATGTTACATTCTTTCAAATATAATAAAATTGATGTACATCAAGGAAGTATATACTAAATTATACATTTCTATATAACCTTTTGTGCAAAGAATAATTTTTATTAATTCACAGGGCCACACAGAAGTATTCCATTACATAAAGGTATAGGGGGAATCATTGTTTGGTTTTAATTATATTAAACCATTTCACCTTTTATGAAATTGATATACGTTGCTGAGGTTTACTACAATTTACTTCGTTTATAATAGAAAGCAGTTTGTAATTACAGAGAAACAGAAAAGATTTCGGATACTATACTGCATACTATTACACGAAGATCTTAATATTTTTAAAACTTCGTTATAAACGCACCTCATTTGCTACGTTTGCAATTTCCGACTTATTTCAAAACTGCTTTGAACATTTCTAATACCATATCATTATTCGACAAGATCGTGAAAAATTAGAATTATAAGAGTAAAAATTTGCAAAAATTTTGTCTGCTGATGGACAGGACTAATACTTCTGTGGTCTGTGAAAAGGTAAGTTTATGTAAGAACAAGCCTTATCTAAATTCATATAGCAGTGTATTATAAGGACCCCAGAAGCCAATGGATATAAGTATAAAAATTGAAAAAAAAAATGAACTAACAAGGAAGGTCTCCAAACGGGCATACTTAGAAAATTCTGAACAAATTACAGAATGTTCTTCTCATATGAATATATATGTTTGTAAAAAAAAAAGAATAGATCCCCGATAGAACGTTCGTAAAAAAATAATGAACATTTCTTTTATTTGTCAATTTATCATCAGTTGGCGACAAAATAAAATTTCAAAAAATACTTTTTTTATGTCAAATTTTTTTTAGGGTAAAAATGTTTCATTTTGAACTTGTTTAAAGAAATTTTATTTATATAACGTTAGTTTTGAAAGCTTTAATTTTTTTAACTATATTTTTGTCATAATGCATTTAGAAGGAAAATTAACAGTGAAATTTGATGAATTAAAACAAAATTTAAATTAATTAACATTGTTTCAATCTCAAAATTAACTGCAATCTAACTGAACTGTGTCGATTCAATTTTGGTGCCATGGAAACAAA